>JASDQU010010637.1:85966-97380 GCA_032191745.1 Picea mariana | reverse complement strand
AAAAAAGTATGACCATATTTAAAAACTGAAAAGAAGAAGCATACATTTTTCGATTGTACTCCAAAATAGATCCTTGTGCTCCTCTTCAAACTCACACACAACAACATTGACAAAAGATTCAAGTTTAAATTATTTTAAAATTAAATGAAGAACACAAGGTCACATGAAGGCAAGGAGTTCTAGAAAACACAACCACAATAATTGGATTGTTAAAAAAAAAGGGTTCTACACCTTTCAATATGGGACCAACTAATTTTTCCTTCATAAACAACCAAGGATTAAAATATAGGAAAAAACATTGAAACCGCTCTTAATATAACTGGTTAGCTTAATTGGTTTTTCCAATGTTTTTGGGCATTTGGTAGTTCTATGCTAGTAGGTGTCAAGTTCAAATCCCCTTGGGTTAGGCACACTAGTCTACACCGACATATTTACTAGACAAGCCATCCATGAATGTGGGGAAGTATCCCTTGGGTTTCCCACAAGGTTTTCCTTGGAACAAAATGTATTACCAACAAGTTAGCATTTAATACATTCACCCAGGCATATCACATATCCTTTATAATCATTCATTTAGTGAATGTCATGTAAACCAATAAATATTTTTGGTGATGCTTTCAATAATAATTCATCAAATCCTACGAGATATTTAATTCTCATAAATTGCTTTGAATAGTGCAGAAATGACTTATAAACTTACACATCAATATGTCAATATTGACAATAAAATGGGTAACAATTAACCTTATAAATTAATGTCTCATCAAATCTTACCAAAGATCAATGCAAAAGACACATGGAAATGGATATATGCATACACTAAGTTATCACAATGGAGACAAATCATGATCATTAATCATGTGCACTAGATTTTGTAGGCAAGCCAGACATTGTCTAACATGTGCCTCATGGCACACTCCCTAGTAAGGTGCATCATCCACTTAGCCAAATCATTATGTAAGCAATCATAAAGTAGGGTGTAAATATCAATTCCTACAAATAGGTTGCATTATAACATACCAAAGTGCTTGGAATCCTTTGTAAAAGGAAACCCATCGCCACTACTAAAAGGGTGACCCAAGGTAGTTGTTATTTATAAAAAAAATCTAAATGCAACCATCCTTTGATCGCCACCAAACTTGACACCTATTTTTTTTCCATAATGGATACCCATAAAAGGTATGAACATCCTAAAAATTTTAAAAACAAAATTGCATAAATTCTTCGACTACTCCAAAACATAACCTTATGCTCTTCTCCAAACTCACACACAACAACATTGTCAAAATATTAAGGCAAGGAATGTTAGAAAGCACAACTACAATAAGTGGATTGTTAAAAAAAGGGGGTTCCATACCTTTCGGTACGGGACTATTGAGGGCTCAACAGATGGTGATACACTGGACAAATCCCTAAACCCTAGTTTTGAATGCAAGGTGATGAAAGAGGCAAGGAAAAACCATCCTTTCCTTCATAAACACCCAAGGATTAAAATATAAGAAAAAACATTGAAACCACTCTTACAATCAAATTTGTGAATACTTTAATAAAAAACCTTATGAACTCTACAAATCAAACCTTGAAAAAAAATAGCATATTAAGCGAAGCATGAGTCCATGTTTCATGTTACAATTTCAATTGTGGAGTCCTTTATCAATATGTGACGTAGGAATGAAAAATTATCAATCATGGATAGGATATCCGTAAGGTGATGCTCCACTATTGATTGAGAATGCACATCTCTAGTGGAGTCACAATGACATCACAAACAATGTTATATCTCTAGTTAGGTATACATTGTTCGAGTAGAGGTTGTTTACATTACCCCTTTCCTTAACTTCCTTTCCCTATCTGGACTTTTCTTTCTTTTTTTCTTATTTTTATAATTTTTTCTTTTATGTACAAGGAGAGGGAAGAAGCAGTTCTTGACCAGCCTTATTATATCTGTCGATGCAGGTATATAGCAACAAGTTTTGTGTTGATTGTATATTAGTTGCAACTTTCTGGTTGGCCCAAAACATTTATAAGATTTGTAAAGTTTAACATTATATATTGAATTTTATTATTTTTTTAAATATTGAAAAATTTATTTATCTCACATAGTATTCGTTGATGAATTTAAGGTGTTATTGCAAAACCGAAAACATCATTCTTGGGATCAAGAAATAATTTTAATGTGAATCAACTTGCATACACCTTCGTTTATGATACATTAAATAATTTATGGGGTTGGGTACAATCTTGGTTGTGCTACCCTACACGCCTGAGTTACTAGCGGGAAAACCATAACACTGAAAAGTCACTTTCACAATTATTATTGGGATCCAGGTGTATTTTTAGAATGAAATATTTACAGTCACCAACATGAATCATTATTGTGTAGCAATCACCATTATTTTAATAAATATACAGTCACCATTAATTTATATAAGATGACATGGATACAATGACCATGTACCCATGTCGTATGGTATTGGAGGATTAAAACGTGGAGTTTCAGTGCTTGATATTGTTTTTCTGCCCAAAAATGTGATGGTCGTCACTGTTGAACACACATTACAAATTACAATATGCTATGCAAACTTATTTAATAAATCTTCAGCTCAACATTCTAACTTTTCACCCTTCCCAAAAACCTGCATTTAACAAGTAGATGCCTTTCCCAAAGTGCACTATTTCATTTTCCAAATAACTCATAGGAACAACCAAAGAGACTGCTATATAAACAAGGTCATGAATCATTCACCAATTGTAACTTTCATATAATAGAAATGAAGTGAATCTTGAAACACCCTTTACCTTTTTTTGAATGAAGTGAATCTTGAAACACCCTTTGCCCCTTTTTTGGTATATTGGGAAGATATAAACCATTATTATTATTGAGAAAACATGAGGCTTCACTGTCAAAACAAGAACTATACAAGGAAAGAAGAAAGAAAGATCAAGGAAAACAATAAGAGCTAATATGAAAGCATGCAAATTTTACTATGAAACTTCGCGTAGGTCATGTTCCTTCGGGGACTTGGTGGGGCCCCGACTAGTGGTTGGATAGCCCAGTGTAACCAGACGTTTAAGCATCCATAGAAAAGGAAAAAGCGGTGGCCCAGTTTACCCTAAACTTGGTTGTGCTAGTTCAGAAGAGAATCACATAGGCACGGCTCCTAAAGCATATATATACTCCCATGTGGTTTCTCTCGACATGGAACTACTAGGAATGCTCATAATAATGATAAGGGTGAACCAACCTATTACTATAGAGAAATGGATACTATAAAACTTACTAACTCGTCTCTCAATTAAAAGCTACATGGTCGTAGACATCAAGTCATTATTTATATATGTAATTATGCTCCATGTTGAAGTAGATTTGTAGGTGCAGTCCATTCTTTGGGTGTGTAAGTGCCTCATTCTCGTTTCTCAAAGTCAAATCTACCATAGCCAACTATAAAATGGTATATAATTAATCATATATAATCATAAATTCAATGTAACCAATTGAGTATTTTTTTAACAGTGTAAGATTTTGGTTAGTGAAGTGCAGTCATTTATATTTATTATGTATGGAAAAATGGAATGAAAAGGCATTGTGTATGCTATGTATATTAATTTTTACAATGGACTTGTGATTATTCCTAAAGAACTTTTCAAACCCACATTTCATCCAATGTGAAATGACATCCTAGATATCCACTTGTTCCTAGGCACTATCCTTTCAAATGCTAAGTTTAATATTTTAGGTATGAGAGGAAAGAGTTACCAAATTATGTTTTCTCCATTGTTTAACAATTAGTCACTTAGTTGTTTTGGAATATAAACATGATTGTAAATGCCTTCATAATATCAACACCATATTCTTTATTAAGCATAAGATTTTATTTCAAAGGATATTGGCATGCAAACTTATTCTTTTAGGCCTAAAATATGCTCATCAAATAGGGTATTTAAAAAAAAAATGATATATTATCATTCTTGTATTTTCACTAGTTGTAGAGGTGTACACTAAAATGAGGTTTTTAGTAAAATAAACAATTGAAAATGATTTATGATGAAGATAGGACAACCCTTCATTGTGATCAAATTTCTTATATTTTTCAACATAATCCCTTCCAAAGAAGTCTAGATAAGAAGAGTCATTATCACATGAGTGACTTTGAGAAAATACACGGCATACTTTATTTATTTAGATGATTTCCAAAGCATTCAATCTCTTTAGCATTAAACCCCATTTCATTTGAATTGACATTAATACCTATAAAGGTGTAGGTAACTTGTGTTGGAAAATTGGTATAGACAGTTGGTTTTCATTGATGTCAACCTTTGGATAGTGATGTTGGAGATTGATTTCAACCCTTAAAGATTGATGTCAACCCTTGCAGAAGTTTGGTAGCAGATTATGGTAGCACAAAGGTATAGGTAAGGGAATTGAGTTTGTTTGACGTATAAATGCATGAAGATCAGTTAATATGCAGGTAAGACTATCATGGATGGATAGTACATGTCATGTCATTTCCGGTGATATGTGGTATGTCACATAGTTCCTCATGGTTAGTGAGATATGGTTTTGTGAAGTTGGAAAACCCCTTAGAGTAATCTAGAAGCCCCTAGAAGGTCAACAAGAGGTCAAATATTCTAGAAAGATTCTAGAGAGTCTTTAAGAAGATTCCTAGTCAATGTGGTTGCAAAGAGAAACTATTTAAATAATAAAGTGGTCAAGGTGGTTGCAAAGATAAATTATTTAAATAATAAAGTGGTTACAACAAGGAAGTAGTTAAGGGTAAAGAAGTTATGATTTGACTAATTACAAAATTGTTAGTTGCAACAAGAAGTGGTGAGTTTATTAATTATGGGTAAAGTTGTTGTAATAAAAGGTTGAATAGTCAAAGTGGTTGAACAAGAAATAAATTAAATAATAAAGTGGTTGCAACAAGAAGTTAGTTAAAGGGAAAATAAGTTATGTGTTTGCTAATTAAGGAAAGTTAGTTGCAACAAGAATGTGGGTTAGCCCTAGAAGATGGAAAAAGGGGTAAAACAGTTACAAGAAAACTTCTAGAGAAAGGCACTTGGCAAAGTATAAATAAGAGAGCAAGGGGCTCCTATTTGCACCTACATACCTATTGAAATTTATTGAATATCCATTTTGTGAAAGGTTATTTGTAGGTATACATTGACAAATCTGAGAAAGAGTAGGTCTGAGGCAGCGAAGGTCTAAAGGAGTGAAAGTTTCGGAGCTGGAGAGAGTGAGACTGTTCCAGGGTTTCTGAGATTATCCGCGAGTTTCAGAGTAGTTAGGGTGCAGAAATATGCGGGCCATAGTGGAGGAAAGCATGGATACCCGCAAGCTGTAGAAAGGGAAAGCACGAATCTATAGAAAGGGTAAGGAGGAAGATGCTTGTTCCATGTTGCAGGATTTTAGGAAAGCCTGCAGGTACGTTTTTCAGAGATAAGATACAGTAGGGATACTATAGAGATAAAGGTATATTCATGGTTATGTTTTGATATTGTATCTTAGTGGTGTTGTGGAGGATGCTTGAGGCATGACTTGGTGAGGTTTGGTATATTCCATCTTGAATGTATGGTATATGTTGTAGAGTATGATTTGAGGCAGATATGTTGAGGCACATTGTTGGTGCACTTAGCTTTGTTTTATTGGTATATCTTGTGGCTCATTGTGAGAATCATTTGTTAGTGGTATTGGTATATGATTGGCTTATGAGTGGTACATGTTTAAGGCTATATATCAGTGAGGTTTTGGAACATGGTTTGATGTAAGGGTTTATTGTATTCAGTTTATGGATAGTGTGATGTATTTCTAGAGGCCCTTTGTTGGTTATCTTGGAGTATGTTTTTGGTGCATGGTTGATGCACTTGTTGTGGTATAGGTTGGTACTTGGTTGTGATTGGTACACACTTTGTAGAGGCATGTGTGGGTGATGGTTTTCAGTTGTTATGAGTAGTTTTGTTTGATGCACTTCCTGGTGACATTGTGAATATGATTGAGAGTTGTTTTGGTGATTGAATCCAGTTTGGTTGATGAGATTATTGTTACAGATTGTTGGTACATGTTTTTTGGAATAGGTTGTTACAGGTTTCTGGTACAAGTTGACATGACTGGTTTTACAGTGATAGTTTGATAGAAAACATGGATAGTAACAATGAAACTGGGTAAGTTTATGGTAACTCGTGAGTTGTAGTGAAGATAGACGCAGACATATGCAAGTTGCAGTTAAGAATGGCGTGGATATCTGCATGTTGCAGTATAGACAGGTTGCATATCTATAAGAAATATTTGAAGAAGATTGGTTCAAGTTGTGATAGGTTTTTTAGTGACAGTTGTGACAATGACAAAGTGACAGTGGCAGTGATTGATTCAGTGACAGTTACAGTGACAGGTTGACTACATTTGGCATTTATATTTCAGGGAGGTTGGACAGGGAAAGGAAATGGGGTTGTAGCCTCCTTCCAATTGGTGCCGGAGAATTAGGGAGTGATAAGACAAAAAATCCCAATGGAATAGAAGACAATCCTGAAATTGAAAAGGAAACATGTCATAATGCATAACTCAGTCAAAGAGAAAGATAACTTGAAGATGAAATAATCACTTTGAAGATCCAACTTGAAAAAGCAAAGAGAACAGAAGAAGTCATGAGGAATCAGATGATGAAAACAGAAGAAGAGGTAGAGAAGCTTGAAGAAGAAGTTGTTATGTTAAGAGTAAAAGTTGTCAAGCTCAACAAAAACATTGAAGAAGCATACACATCATCAGTAAAGATAGTTGAAGAGAAATGTCACAGGTCATCAGAAGGGAAAAGTGGAGAGAAGACTAAAAGTTATGCAGAATTCATCAAAGGTTCTATAAAGAAGGAAGAATGCAAGCCCCTAAAGAAGAATATTCCAAAAGGACAGAAGACTCAAGAAGAAGACTACATAATAGATTGACATCAAAGAAGACCTTCCACATTCATACAACCAAGAAGCTTCACTCATAATGAAGGAGTCAATAGAAGAGAAGATCATGATCAACCAAAGCATGATTTCAGAAGGACTACACCATAAAGAAGATTATTCACTCCCAGGTATGTAAATTTATTTTATGGTCATTGTTTTTATCGTACTAACTTTGGACCTAAGGTTGTAGATTGCAGGGCTCATGGACGAAATGTTCAAGCAAGAAATTCTTATATATCCCAACATAATATTGAATGTTACAAATGCCACAACTATGGTCATATATCTCAGAATTGTAGAAGCACGAAAGTGCCATCCATGAAGGAAGAAATAGATATCAAATATACTAAAATTTGGAAAATAAAATAACAAGAAGAAGAGAAAGTTAATAAAGACTAGATTTTAGAAATTACAAGACTTGCCATAGTATGAGAAAGACAAGGAAAGAAAGAAAAATAAGAATAAGGTTCAAGAACCACGTTTTCAGAATCTGCAGCAGAGCAAGATAAAGAGAAGGTAATGAAAGAATAAGTCTGAGAGATCACATGATTTGTAGTAGCACGAGAAAGAAAAGAAGAGCATGTGAATAAAGAATGGGCCCAAGAAATTGTACTTTCGGGAATTATAGTGCAAAATCAATCCAAAAGAAGAAAGAAATAAGTCATAGTTTAGAAGTATGATGTATCCATAGAAGAAGAGGAAGATGACTCTGCATTAGGGCGGGTGTTTTTCTGAGCCATCAAGATTGAAGACTCCCAGTAAATATGTATGTTGAATAGGGGGAGTTTAGAAAACAACTCTACAGATCAAAGATTTATCTTTCGAACAAGTTGAAGTATAATGTTGCATATGTTTGATAGAGATAGCTTCGGAGTGGTTCGATGGAAGAAGTTTATGGTTGTATTCAGGCATAGATATTGTTAAGATGGGTTATTCCAGGCATGTAGATAGAGAAGATCAGTGGACACATTTGATGATCTTTTGCGGTCGAGAAGACTTCAAAATAGTACAGGGACAGATGGGTCAGCATTGTGGATAGTTAAGTAGCATGTTTGGACATATATATGACAGTGGATGAGAGCATGGATTCATAGATTGGTAGTTTAGAGATGGATTCAAAGATTGGGTTCATAGATTTGTTCAGAGAGTGATTTAGAGAATGGTTCAGAGATAAAATATTATTATCATAATGGATGATAATGATACATGAATATTTGAATGCTTATTCTTGAATGTTTTTTTATATATGTCAGTTGATTACACAAGGAAGCACCAATGGAAAAAAAATCGAAAACGAAGTAGGTACAAGAAGCCCTACAATTGTTCTGCATGACATCTTGTAGAGAAGTCAAAGAGAGAGAAACAAAAGTAGGAAGACATGTAGAAAGATCATTCAGATAAATTTTCAAACAAAGAGATAAGAACAGAGGTATGATTATAGGAGGAGAGATGATAGATATGATAATAGAGGGAGCATTGGTATCCATGCCATTAGCATTGCATCATATTGATACCCTTTTTCAAAGGGGGAGAGATTAATTGAATGCATGAAGAGAGAGAAATCAGAGGCTTAGAAACACAGAGAAAGATCAAAGGCATGCATACATGGGGAGCATCCCCAAGGAGAGTTTAGTTAGGGGGAGAAGCCCCAAAGGTAGATACCCTTTTCCAATGATTTTAAAGGGGGAGATCTAGAAACATTGATGAGGAGCAATGATCACAGGTGAAGTATGAGCATGAGTATTGCCATGTCTAAGTGTTGTTATCAATGTTGGTGTTGTCATCAATGCCAAAGGGGGAGATTGTTGGACAATTGTATTAGACAGTTGGTTGTCATTTATGTCAACCTTTGGATAATGATGTTGGAGATTGATGTCAACCCTTAGAGATTGATTTCAACCCTTGGAGAAGTCTGGTAGCACAAAGGTATGGGTAAGGGACCGAAATTGTTTTTAGGTATTAAAGAATGAAGATCAGTGAATATGTAGGTAAGACTATCATGGATGGATAATGCACATCATGTCATTTCCGGTGATATGTGGTACATCACATAGTTCCTCATGGTTAGTGAGATATGGATTTTTGAAGTTGGAGAACCCTTTAGAGTAATCTAGAAGCCCCTAAATGGTCAACAAGAAGTCAAATATTCTAGAAAGATTCTAGAGAGTCTTTAAGAAGATTCCTAGTTAAAGTGGTTGAAAAGAGAAATTATTTAAATAATAAAGTGGTTGCAAAGATAAATTATTTAAATAATAAATTGGTTGCAACAAGAAAGTAGTTAAGGGTAAAGAAGTTATGATTTGACTAATTAAGGAATTGTTAGTTGCAACAAGAAGTGGTGAGTTTATTAATTATGAGTAAAGTAGTTGTAATAAAAGGTTGAATAGTCAAAGTGGTTGAACAATAAATTAATTAAATAATAAAGTGGTTGAAACAAGAAGTTAGTTAAGGGAAAAGAAGTTATGTGTCGACTAATTAAGGAAAGTTAGTTGCAACAAGAAAGTGGGTTAGCCCTAGAAGATGGAGAAAGGGGTAAAACAATTACAAGGAAAATTCTAGAGGAAGGCACTTGGAAAAGTATAAATAAGAGAGAAAGGGACTCCTATTTACACCTACCTATCTATTGAACTTTATTGAATATCCATTTTGTAAAAGGTTATTTGCAGGTATACATTGACAAATTTGAGAAAGCATAGGTCCGAGGAAACAAAGGTCTGAAGGAGAAAAAGTTTTGGAGTTGCATAGAGTGAGACTATTCCATGGTTTATGGGATTATTCGTGAGCTTCAGAGTAGTTAGGGTGCATACATTCATGGGACATAGTGGAGGAGAGCACGGATACCCGTGAGCTGTAGAAAGGGAAAGCACATATCTATAGAAAGGGTAAGGAGGAAGATGCTTGTTCCAGGTTGCAGGATTTTAGGAAAGACTACAGGTATGTTTGTTAGAGATTATATACAGTAGGGATACTACAGAGATAAAGGTATGTTCATAGTTATGTTTTGAGATTGTATCTTAGTGGTGTTGTGGAGCATGATTGAGGAATGACTTGGTGAGGTTTGGTATATTCCCTCTTGGATATATGGTATCTGTTGTAGAGTATGATTTGAGGCAGATCTGTTGAGGCACATTGTTGGTGCACTTATCTTGGTTTTATTGGTATATCTTGTGGCACATTGTAAGAAGCATTTGTTAGTGGTCTTGGTATATGATTGGCTTATGAGTGGTACATGTTTAAGGCTATATATCAATGAGCTTTTGGCACATGGTCGTTTGATGTAAGGGATTATGGTATTCAGTTTATGGATAGTCTGATGTATTTCTAGAGGCCCTTTGTTGGTTATCTTGGAGTATTTTTTTGGTGCATGGTTGATGCACTTGTTGTGGTACAAGTTGGTACTTGGTTGTTATTTGTACACACTTTGTAGAGGCATGTGTAGGTAATGGTTGTGAGTTGTTATGAGTAGTTTTATTTGATGCACATCTCGGTGAGATTGTGCATATGATTGAGAGTTGTTTTGGTGAATGGTCTTGGTGATTGGATTTGGTTTGGTTGATGAGATTATTGTTACATATTGTTGGTACAGGTTGTTTGGAACAGGTTGTTACAAGTTTCTGTTACAGGCTGACATAACTGGTTTTACAGTGACAATTTGATAAAATACAGAGACAAAAATAGTGAAACTGGGTAATTTTATGTTAACCCACGAGTTGCAGTGAGGATAGATGAGGAAATCCGTGATTTTTAGTTAAGAAGGGCACGGATACCCACGTGTTGCAGTATAGACTGGTCACGGATCTATGGTAAATATTTGAAGAAGATTGGTTCAGGTTGTGACAGGTTTTTCAGTGGCAGTTATGATAGTGACAGAGTGATAATGGCAGTGATTGATTCAGTGACAGTGACATGTTGTCTACATTTGGCATTTATATTTCAAGGCAGTTAGATGATGCAAAGAAAGGGGGTTGTAGCCTCCTTCCATTTGGTTTCATAGAATCAGGGAGTTGGAGCTTCCTTCAGGTAGGATCCTGAGAACTAGGTGGTTGTAGCTACCTTCCGGTTGTAGCTGTAGAACCCAGGGGGTTGTAGCCTCCTTCTGGTTAGAGCCAAAGAATTAGGGAGTTGGAGCTTCCTTCAGGTTGAATCCTGAGAAACTAGGGGGTTGGAGCCTCCTTTCAGTTGGAGCTATAGAATTGGAAGTTAACGCTTCCTTGAATGTAATTCTTTGAAATATTTAAGAAAATCATTCCATGGTTTTCTCCCACATTGGGTTTCCACATAAAATATTGGTGTATTGTGTATTGTGTGGATGTGTCTATTATTCTTCATTATGCACTGATGGATGTTAATGTTTATGGTGAAATAATATATTGATGATGAATTGATGAACATTATTGAATAAGTTGAAAGAATATATATTGTGGTTCAAAGAATTAATACGTGGTATACATTGCTCATTACTGATTCAA
>JASDQU010010637.1:60547-78111 GCA_032191745.1 Picea mariana | reverse complement strand
ACATGATCACCTTCTTGGAAAACGCGTTCGGAATGTTTCTAGTCAACCTATTGCTTCATACGGTTTTGGGCCATGTGGAGGTTATCCTTCAAAGTTGTGAGGGACGTTTCTCTACCTTGCAGTAAATTATCAATAGCCTGGACCTTGGATGTGACTGGAATATATGAAGTTATTTTAAGTGGTTGTTGGCCATACAAAGTTTCATATGGTGTCATTTTGGTTGTTGTATGATAGGAAGTGTTGTACCACCATTCTTCCAAGGGTAACCATTGCACCCACTGATGTTGTTTTTCCAAGGAAAAATAATGCAAGTAGGTTTCTAAACATTTATTGACAACTTTTGTTTGTCCATCCATCTAGGGGTGGTATGTTGTTCTCATTTTCAACTACTTTCCCTATAATTTAAACAATTATTGCCAAAATGTTTTGGTGAAAGTCGGGTCACGATCAGACACAATGGATATTGCATGCCATGCAGTTTGAAAATCTAATCAATGAAAACTTGTGCTACCATAGTGGGTGTAAAAGGGTATGGTAAGGAATAAAAATGTGCATACTTTGAGAGGAAATCTACCATGGCCATGATGGTTGACTTGTTTCCTGCTTTTGGAAGGCCCACGATAAAGTCCATGGAGATGTCAGTCCAAATAGAAGCTGGAATGGGTAACGAATGGAAAGCTCCTGAGGTCTTGACTATTTCATCTTTATTGTGTTGGAAAATATCACATTCGGTAACAAAGGTAAGGATGTCCTTCTTCATTCCTTCCCAGAAAAAAGAAAGGTGAGCATGAGCATATATCTTTTGGAATCCTGAGTGATCGATGATAGAAAATGAATGCAACTCATTAAGATATGGGGTTTGAGTGTTCAAGTAGGATATAAAACAAAGCACTCCTTATATCAGAGGATATTTTCTTGCCAGGTGTAGTCAGTGGGAGGATTAGGGTCCTCTTGAAGCCGCTTAATTACCTGTGATATAGTGGGGTGGGTTAACCACTCTTGTCGAACTGGCTCAATCCAATTAGGAACTTGTAATTATAAGGCAAAGATGGAACCTTCATCCTCATATTTTCTTGACAACACATCTGCCACTACATTGTCTTTTCCTTTTTTATATATGATCTCATAATCATAGCCCAACATTTTGGTTAGCCACTTGTTCTGCTCCTAGGAGGATAACCTTTTCTCTAGGAAATACTTCATACGATGGTGATTTATTTTGATTTGAAATCAGCGGCCCAATAGATATGGTCACCAAGTGTTCACTGCATGGAGAATGGCCATCATTTCCTTTTCAAATGTAGATTTTCCCAAATTGTGGCCACTCAAATCCTTGCTAGTGAAATCAAGAGGTCTACCATATTGTGTGAGAATTGTGCCAATACCAGTTCCTGAAACATATGATTCCACCAAAAACGTTTTGTTGAATTAAGGGACTGCTAAGATGGGTTAGTGCACATGGTATTGTTTAACTCTTTGAATTCCTGCTCTGCTGCCAGTGTCCAATGAAATGAATTCTTTTTTAGAAGGTCTGTCAATGGCTTGGAAATTTTTCCATAATGGTGGACAAATTTCTAGCAATATCTTGTGAGGCCTAAGAAACCCCGAAGGCGCTTCAAGGTCATGGGTCACCGAAACTCCTGCATGGCTTGAATATTTTTTGGCCCCCCTTGCAGCCCACAATGTGTCCCAAGTATTCGACCTTGCTTTCTCCAAATGCACACTTGATTTTTTTGACAAACAATTGATTGTCATGTAACAATTGAAACATTGTGTTTACATGGTGTAGATGGTCATCCCAAATGTGGTTGTAAATGAGGATGACGTCAAAGAAAACCAAAACAAACTTCCGAAGGTATGGCTTCAAGAGTTTATTCAGGATAATTTGTAAGGTAGATGGGGCATTGCAAAGTCCAAAAGGCATTACCAAGAATTCAAAATGCCCTTCATGAGTTCGGAAAGCATTCTTGAGAAAATCTGCTTCATTCATCAGAATCTGGTGATATTCGGAGAAAAGATCGTGTTTTGTGAAGAAATAGGCATCCTAGAGTTCATCCAACATATCATCAATGACAGGAATGGGAAACTTATCCTTAATGGTCAAATTATTAAGGGCACAAAAATCTGGGCACATGCGTCAGGATCCTTCCTTTTTTAAGACCATCACAAATAGGGGATGAATATGGGATTGTACTTCGGAGAATTACCCCAGCCTCCAGTAATTCATGCACTATTTTTTCTATTTCATTTTTTTGATAAAATGAATACTTGTAGGGACGTACATTTGGAAGTTGAATGCCTAGGAGGAGAGGGATGTGGTGATCATGCTCACCCCTGAAGGGGGGTAGGTCTATGGGTATCTCAAAGACCCTATGGTTCTTATCCAAGACTAGTTGAAGATCAGGATGTATTACAGGGGATGATTGATTATGTGCCTGTATGAAATTAAGTTGAGCAATCACACCATGGAGGAATTTCTTTAGGAGTTTTTCCATCTGGTGAGAACTGATAATTTCTGGGGAGCCATCTTGTAGGCCTTTGAGGGTATATGTTTGAGCATATTTAGTAAAGCTCATATATAACTCTTGATAATCCATGGTAATTGGTCCCAAGGTGCAAATCCATTCAACACCTAAGACAATATCACACCACCCATGGAAATGGATAACATGTGAGTTTTCATCTGATAATCTCCCATTTGGAGTTTGACATTCTCACAACAGCCCCAACATTTCATTGTACCCCCATTATTGATGAGAATTAGAAACAGTTCTGACAAATCAATTGACCTCCTCAGTGATCCGACGACGAATAAAATTATGGGTGCTCCCATTATCAATCAACACCATGACCAACCTATGTTTGATGTAGCCCTTGATTTTTAAATTTTGTGGAGCAGAAATACCCATGAGGGCATGGAGAGAGATGACATGTTCCTCTGATTCCATAAGAGGTGTGAATGGATCTGGGGTGGGGAAAATTGGTGGTGTACCCTCGGAGTTAGTGGCCTCATCTGATAGTATGTCCTCGGAGGATGTGGAAGTTGACGCATCAATTTGGAAGAACATTTTCTCACGGCATTTATGTCTTGGGGAATACTTTTCATCACAGTAGTAGAAAAGTCCTTTCTTTCTACGTTCTTCCATTTCTGTCGGAGATACCTGTTGGACCTTCAAAGTTTGTGTCGAAGCCGATGTATCCCCTGAATGAGGGCAGTTGGTAACTGTAGAACAAAGGGGTTGGTCTTGAAAAATGGTCTTAGCTTCCAATGCTAATGTGCATGCCTACAACCAAGTAGTCAAATGGTGCATGCAAACATGAGCCCAAATGGCATCCTTTAAGCCAATGATAAAACACTCCAAAAAAAACTCACCAGATAAGCCATCGGTTTTGATAGTAAATTGTTCAAATGCAAAGATGAAGTTTGTTACTGACCTTGTTTTTCGTCGCGGGGTTAGATGTCCCAAAAAGTGAGATTCCCTATCAAAACGGGCACAAATTGCTTTGGTGAACATGGTCCAAGTGAGTAGTCTTGGATAACATTTCTTATGCCATTTCCACCATTCTTGATCCAAGTATAGAACTCCCATATGAAGTTTGGTCTCATCGTCCTGTATATCATGGAGGGAGAAGTAGTGTTCCATTTGAGATACCTACCTAGCCGGGTTTGATCCATCAAATTTATGCATCTCAAATTTGGGCACCTTATTCCAAGAGTTTGGAGATCCCTAAGGGGAGTGGGAAATATGAGGGTTCTCATAATGGGAATAATGAGAAGTATGAGGGTGGGACTCAAGTTGTTGACCTGAGTTTTGCATCAAGAGTTCTTGAAATTGGTTGGAGAGGTTTGACATGTTTTGTCATATCTCTTCTTGAAGTTGTTTGGAGAGGGATGATAGGCCTTGTTTTAGCTCGTTAGACAGTGTGACTACCCTAGTGTCCAATTCATCTAGGGTTTGAGCATGAGTGGTAGGGGCCATTGTGGAGGCGTATGTAGAATGATACCTTAGCGACCAACACAATATGCAAAGTTGGGGGGGCTTGATAGAAAATGAGGGTGTCGAGTGGGGAATCTGGGCCACAGAAAATGATAGGTACCATTTCTATTAGGACAAAGAGAGGAATCCAATTGGATAGGTCTTAAATAAGGTTTCCAAGAAGGGGTTGGGTCCACGGAAAAAAAAATAGCTTAAAAATGAAGGGTACCACTGCGATCAGGATTAAGAGATGAATCCAATGGGCTAGGTCTCAAATAAAGGATCGAGCAGGCCCCAAACTCTTTAGTCTTGTGGAGTTATACTTTGATCTGAATAATATTGCAGTGTCAAAATTCCCAATTTCTTAACATGACGAAATGTGTAATAATTTCGCAACCAAAATGTAGGAGGAAGGGTTGCATAATAATGGATCTTATTTGTTCTTCTTCAGTTTCATTCCTGCCCCAAGGGTGAGGGTTTTCAGGGTTCCTAGACAAAATGTTTTTCCTTGTGCTATAGCTCTCTGATATACGTGCAAGGTCAAATTGTAGTACTCGTCCTAATATCTCAGGGCACCAACTAAGGAGGCTAGACCATACCCTTAGTCGTACTGCACAATTAACTAAGTACTAGAGAGTATCTTACCAAGTGATGTTCTCGGTGGCACTATATCATTCAGGTGGTTGATCAATTGATCTACTGTGGGCATTAGGATACCTAGACCAGTCCATATACAGGTGTTGTCTAATGCACTACCACTCGAAGGGGTACTAACAGGGGTTGCAAGGGTGTCCAACGATGTGAGCTTAAAAACCAATCATATTTCCTATGTGTATGCTTCCTCTGACCGTGGATTTATGCGTTGAACAAAAAAACATTGTAGTTTAAAGACATTGGAATATGTCTCTACCCTAAAAAAAATTACCCACAATTCCTACCCATGAAAGATCTTTGATACCACTTGTAAGGTACCAGATGTAATATTTTATGCAAAAACTGGAATATTCAACAATTATCAAGGGAACAACAAAATATTGAGACAAAAGTACCAGAAATAATACCTTTATTCAAGAAAGCAATGCTCACTTACCTCTTCGAAGGGGAAACCTCGAGTAGAGAAGAGCTCTATTACAATAATTTCTCCAGAAATCTTTCTCATACCTCCTACTATTATTTATACTAATTCTATATTCTAAAGAACACTCTATAGGAATATCCTTCTAGAAGTGGAAGCTTCTATTAGGTCTTCTTACATTGACTTGTTCACATTTATTTAATAGGCTTTATTAACTAATTTTGGCCTTTTTTACATGGAATATATATATCATGCTAACTAATAACCAACTAATAGGGGTTAGGATCGGATCGTAACAACCAGAAAGTGAAAGATCAGGAGGACACCATCATGTTTCTTAAATGAGATACAACCAATGGGCATCAAACAAGCTACAACCAATGGGCCAAGCTCATTCGTTGTGCAGATGTGAATCAAGATGAAACAACCATAACATATGAAGGGACTCGCAACACTAAGTTGTTTAGAAATTTGTGTTGGTATATGGATCAGTACTTGGAACAGATGAATGGAAGTCTAAAAGAATCCAAGGTAAATGTTGTTGTTATTTTCTTGACATGGGTTGCGAAAATTTGGTGGAGAAACTGATTTCAAGACATGGCAACTAGGAGGACCATCTAAAAGATCGAAAATTGGGTAGAGATGAAGACAACCTTGAACACATAGTTTGGTCGTAGAAACCAAGCCTGGGTTGCTAGGAACCAATTGTTGCATCTCAATCACACTGGTAAGATCCATACCTATATCAAGGAGTTCACTAGCCTAATGTTGGAGATCAAAGACATTTCGGTTGAAGATAGGATTTTCTACTTCATGAATGGTTTGCAGACTTGGGCACAGAGTGAGCTACGATGCCAAAATGTGCATACCCTTGCGACAATAATCACTGCGGATGACATGTTATTAGACTTCAAGTGTGAATCCAAGTTGTTTAAAAAACGATGATGGCCAACGTGTGAAGCAAAGAAAGAATACGACCAAAGGAAATAAAGATAATGTGAAGCATTATGCCAAGAATTGTTCATTGAAGCAAAAACTAAACTCCTTAGAGAAAGTGGACATCCCATCTATGGGTGTACTATAGGTTTTGGGTGTTGTTGGAGAGGTAGGATTGACGGCAACTCAAGACCCTGATGTGACGAGACTTAGCTATGTTCAGGCATATATCAATAGGAAAATGACTTTGGTTATGGTGGACAGTGGTGCTAGTCACAACTTCATGAGAGAAGACATTGCACAAAGTCTCAGATTTTGGTTTGAGTAGGAACAAAATTATTTTGAGGCTGCAAACTTGGGTGAACAGGAGATTTTTGGCATAACAAAGAATGTTCCTATGAAGCTTAGGGAGTGTACCAGAAGGGATATTTTCATCATTGTTCCATTAGATGATTATGAAGTAGTTCTAGGTCAAGAGTTCATGCAATCAGAGAAGGAATTCTCCATTCTGCATGTCAATTGTTTGGCTATCATGTCGGGACCAAATCCATGTCTAGTTCCTATAGTGAAGGGGAACATGGGTATGAAGATGTATTTATTACGCTTGGTTGATGAACAGTTCTCTTGCTTGGACATTGGTGGATGAGGTGGAGAGATGGTTGAAATGAAGAACTCATATGATCGAGAGGTGTTGGCAGACTTAGAATGGCGCATCAACAAGATTGAATATATATTGGCTGATGTCGTTTATGGCATGGAAACGTTCACTAAATTTTAATAAGAAAGTATGTCGAGAGAACTAGTGGAGATAGAGGAAACGAAGAATCCAAATCTTGAGGAACGAAGAGTGGAATCATTCATTGCACGAGTGTGTGATGGGGAAGAACAACTATCATGGTACAAACATGCCAAGAAGGAGGTTGGACCGATAAAAAAAGAACTTGTAGGTGGTGAATGGCCCTACGATCCAGAACTTGAGTGCCTTGTAGAGGAGGTCAAAGGAAGAACCAGTTCCAATGTCCCATTTTTTATGTATTTGACAGAGGATTATGGTGACTCTTCGAAGGCTTTGGTGAAGAAAAATGAGGATGGAAGTGATGTTTGGCTGTGTCTCCCCCTTCCACTCCCACACTAAGAGCAAGAGCATGTTGGCTCATTGTCACAAAGACAACAATGAGATGACTAGCTAGTGTCTCGGAAGAAGGCACCACAATGAATTAGGAGGATGATATGGTTGAGCAGTTGCAAAGAGAAACAGGTGGTTTTGGTCTTAAAGTGAGTTATTATGGGTGGTTTTTGGTGATTATCTACCCAACTAGCTAAGTCACAAGGGGATCCAACACACATTATCAATAGAAGCAGCCGGAGTAAGGACATAGTAGCGAGACGTGAATGAAAATTTGGGGTCATGATGGACGTGGTTGGCAATTGTAACAGATGAAGTAACATTGGGGTTTCCAGGATGAAAACAACTTGGAGTGGGGAAGGATGTAAGGCTTGGGGAATCCATCCCAAGTGCGTGCACCTCCACCACAGATCAATATGGAAAACATCGGGAAACCAAGATGCTCAGCTCAAATGAGGAGATGAAAGTCTTTATATATGGGGAATTTGGGATTCCTTGGGCGTGTAACATGCCAAGGAACAACTTCACCCAAAAGATTTATTTCGGCATAAGTTAAGGCATTGGCTTGACAGAAGAGGAGGGAAGAAGGTGGGTGCTCCACCAACCGAAGCGATGGGTGTTCCACCGCAATGACGAGTTAACTAGGGGCATTGGTTGAACGCTTCGGCAAATAAGGCACTTGGTCCAACTAACGAATGGAGGGAAATATTGTATTGAGAGAGATCAGTCACTTGGAACACCAAGGGGAGTTTACCAAGGTGTCATGCAACGAATGTTAGCCATCGGTTGAAGGTTGGCAAGTTGACAATTGGTTTTACAGACATGAATTGGGTGCCCAAGCAAAATTATGAGTCAGTTGGAAGAAGGAGGGAGTGCTTAGGTGATTCAACTAACTCACCTAAGGGATGTGCGCACCTTAAGTGAAGGTCGCCCCAAGATTTATGTGGACAAACTGCCAAGCATTCCATCTTCTCCAAGGCAAGGGACGCATCAGTTGGGAGAGTTTGGCGCCTATATATGCCAAGGAGGAGACAAAATGAAAATAATCCAAGAGAAGCAAAACAATTGATCTACAATCATCCAAGGAAGTGGTGATTACAGGTCGCACAGTCTGAGGCAAAGGTAGCAAGTATATCATGGATGAATCACAAAGGAGAATAGCTCGTTTAGCTTTGTGTCTTCGGTAACAAAGAAGGTTGCAAGGTGACAGAAGGAAGTTTGTTGTGTTTCAAATAGGATCTTGTGTAAACTTGAGCGAAAGATCCTTGTAATTATATCTTTGGTGTGGCACGAATTTAAGACTCGTCACACTTCTGTTTTTGTAATAATAATTCAGGAATTAGGTTGGTTTGGTAGCCCTCTTTCATTTTCATTGTTTTTTTTTTTTTTTTTAACAGAAACGGTTATGAGGCTTTATTTAATAAGCGGAAGAGGGGGCTGCCAACCCTTACATTTTCAAAATCAGAGCTACTGCTCTGTTACCATTCTTCTAACCAGTGTGAAAAACCTTACTTAAGACCCAAGTTCTAAATGCCGAAAAATCCCCAACTACTTAGAGCTTAAACTACAAACTATCCTGTTGGAAATCCTCATAACTATTGGTGCGATCGATGCTAGCTCTCCACCGAGATAGTACTTTACTCGACCTTGTGAGATGCCTCGGTGGTCGCTTCTGAAATATTTCTTAGAGCCTTAGTGAGCTCTTCAACTTGATGCTCCAGCTTGCAAAGTCTCTTCCCCAGGTCTCCCATAAGATTGGTCGCGTCCTTCAGCCCTGTCTAGATTTCATCTGAGAGATCGTCCCTTATATCCTGCATTTCAATATTGAGCATCTCCCATTTCCTCTGGTTCGTGGACGCCTTTATGCTCTCCAACTCTGCTCTGATCAACTCGATTCGTTCCTTCGGAGTGAGAGTTGGTTTGGATGCTGACTCCATTCTTCTTTGGCATTTTTGGTATTCCTTCCTGCACAGGGAGATGGCGTGTCTGTTTTTGGAGATGAGAAAATGCACCAGAAGCTTCCCCTTTAAAATTGAAACGCTATACCCGCCTCGTGATCCCCCACGATCCGAACCGGACTTCAAATCTCTGTTCTGAGATTTCTCCAGTCCCACCGGAGATTTGTTGGGTCTGGTGTCCGTCCGGCCAATCGCCTTGCACACGTGAAGATTCAGATCGCGAATGTCTATAGGCTTAGGGAATGGTATGATGGGATGCTTCCTCATTAACCTTCAGATGCCCTTTGCTTAGGAGGGAACTTCTGTTTGCTTCCTTATCGACCTGTCCGTTCAAGGATCTCAGCACATGGTTCAATTGATATTCCTTGAACTGCGACAGGAGTAGAAGAGATTTTTTGTATAGCTGAGCCAGGTTGATGTTCTTAGGAATCTTTTTAGTGTTGAACGCGTCCACTACCTGTTTAGAATCTCCAAAGATCATGATTTTCTGGATCCCCATTTTTAACACCTAAATGAGACCTTGCCAAATTGCTAGGAATTCCACTTGGTTGTCAGAGGCATGGCCTAGACCCCAAGCGTAAGCCTTTTGAATTTTTCTTGAGGGGTCGAGGATTACTCCCCCTTCCCCTACTTGACTAGGGTTTCCCTTGGAGGCCCCATCGAAGAAGAGACACCACTCTTTGAGCGACGATCTCCACTTTAGAAATTCCTGTTCTTCCATACTTATCTCCCATTTCCTTTTTTGCAGAGGTTTGATTTGATTGGTGCCAGAATGGGCTTGGCTGAATTCCTTAAGCCACCTTCCTTCTTCCTCTGAGAGGGGTGTCGAGTTCCAGATAGTGGACTTACCATTTAAGGATTCCGAAATCATCGTCCTAGCTTTGATGGCCACCTGGGAAGGTAGCCTTCTTTCCCCTTTAAAAACTCTGTTATTTCTCTCCAACCAAATCTTCCAGCAAATGAATTTGGGAATCCACATCCAAATTGTTTTGAGAAGGTTCTTCTTGCGCAGATCAAATAGGGATAAAGACAACCAACTGCTTAAAATCTCTGAGGCCGAGGTGGGAAGGCTTGAGGAGGCTGCACCTATTAGGAGGCCCCAAACTTCTTTTGAGAACTCACAAGTGAAAAGGAGGTCCGCAGATGTTTCTTCTTTCTGGCTGCACAAGGAACAGCGAGAGGGCTCCTCCCAGCCCCTCCTCTTAAGATTATCAAAAGTTAGAATGTTGTTGTGGATCAAAGTCCAAGCAAAGAGGTCAACCTTGGGAATTGAAGGGAAGTTCCAAAGTGCTTTCCATGGGCCTGGGTTTGTGGGGCCCATGGAATGTCAAGGACTTCCTTATAGCCTGCTGCTGTTGTGAATAACCCTGAATCAGATCCCCATCCTCGTTTATCTTTGGACCCGGCACTAATCGGCGCCTTTCCTTGAAGGAAGTCTAGAAGTATCGTTGCTTCTTCATGGAGCTCTTTCGGGTATCTCCCTAGATTCCAGCCTTGCCAAGAATGTTGGTCATCATTCTTCCAGAGGGATATGTCCCAAAGCGTTCTGCAGTTGTTGGCCAAGATCCAATCGCCAATATTCCTTGTTTCTCTAAACCCTATAAGGGGTTGGTCTCCAAGAATGGAGTCCTCCCTGATCCGAATTGATCCATTTCCCAGGATCCAGGTGAGGTTTGGATGAAAGAAGGACAAGGCTCTCTGGCACAGGTAGAAAATTGGGGAGCCCTTCTGCACTTTTAGGGGTCTCTCTAGACAGCGATATCTATCTCCTCTGAAATATTTTTTCCTGATAATTTGCTTGCTCCAGGTTCTTTTCCCAGTAATCATTCTCCAAAGAAACTTGCCTCCCATAGCAAGGTTATGAACAGCCACATCTCTTATACTCAGGTCCCCTTCCGATTTTGGTTTCTTGACATTATCCCAATTAACTAGGTGGAGTTTTCTCTCACAATTCTTGCCTCCTTCCCACAGGAATCTACACAACATTTCATCGATTTTATTTGTTATAGTTTTGGGGGCGAGGAGCACCGAACACTGATAAATATCAAGGCTAGAAATGACAGAGTTCATCAGCACCACTTTACCTGCTCTGGTTAGCCAATTTGCTCCCCACGCTTGAATCTTAATTTTGAGTTTATCCACTAAGGGCAGCTAGTGCACCACCTTAGCTTGGCCTTTGAAGATTGGGATCCCCAGATAGATAAAGTTATCCCAGGTTGTTATGCCTTCCATGTCAAGGATACGCCCTATTTGCAGCAGTTCCCGGGGGTTACAATTCCAACCAAAGATCTTACTCTTGTGATAATTAATTTCGCTGCCCGAGCAGGCTTTGTAGAGGTCGAGTTCAGACTTGAAGTTCCTTGCTGTTTTAATATTGGCATCACCCAATAAGAGGGTATCATCTGCAAACTGAGCATGGCTGACCTCCTTGATTGAAGGGATTATTCTAATTCCTCGAAGAGTTATGTTTTGGAGGCATCTTTGCAGTTGGAAACTTAGCACCGAGGCTTGTAAGACGTAGAGCATAGGGGAGAGCGGGAATCCTTGTCTTAGCCCTCGTGAGGCCTGGAAAAACTTGGCAGGGCATCCATTTATCAGGGGGGCGATCCAAGGGGCTGTGATACAGGCCTTAACCCATCCGATGAACTTCTGAGTAAACCCAAGTTTCCTCATGACTGCAAACAAGAAGTCATGTCTGACCCTATCAAAGGCGTTGGCTAGATCCAATTTGACTACCATTCCTTTCTCTTTTTCTTTACAGCTGGTGTGGATGGCTTCCTGAACCAAAATTATATTATCTAGAATTTGTCTCCCTCTTACGAACCCTCCTTGATTTTTCGGAATCAATTTTGGCAGAATTTTTTTGAGCCTGTTTGCCATTATTTTTGTGATGATTTTGTATCCGGTGTTGCAGAGGGATATCGATCTGAATCTATTGAAGCTTTTTGCCCCTTTTTCTTTTGGAATGAGGGCTAAGAATGAAGAGTTTGTGCTGCCGCCCAACTTGTTACAGTTCTGGGATTTCGTGACCATCCTGCATAAGTCTTTTTTGATGATGTCCCAACAGAATATATAAAAGCGAGCAGTGAAACCGTCTGGCCCAGGCGCCTTATTTGGATTCATACTGAAGACAGCTTTCCTGATTTCGTTAGCACTGACCGGACTGCTTAGCGACCTATTCTCTTCTTCGGTGACCAGATCTGGGACTTCTGTTAACGGATAGGAGCACAAATCCAATTCCTCCATAGCAGGGGCTGAGTACAGATTTTTGAAATAGGAGTGAGCTGCCTCCTTAATGCTTTGGGAGTCCTTGTAGACTTGGTCCTGCCATTGAATCTCACTAATGGAATTGTAGTTTATCCTTGCTTGAGTTTTCTTGTGGAAGAAATTTGTATTCTTGTCTCCATCCTGGAGCCATAACGCCCTTGATTTCATTCTCCAGTAGGTTTCTTCTTCCCTGCAGCTTTTATGATACATACTTTGGATTTTGGATTCCCTGTTAAGAAGTTCCTGGGTGACATGGGTTTCTTCCATAACCAGCTGGTGGCTTTCCAAGGTTTTCTGCACTCTTTTTCTTTCATCCAAGGGTGAGCCCAGCTTTTTGGCCCACATTTTTAGATTAATTTTGAGTCTTCTAAGCTTCTCTTCCCACACAAAGAAGGGAGAGCCAGTGATAGGAACGTTCCAAGAGTTTTGAACCAGGTTGAGAAAGGCACCTTGACTTATCCATAATGGGCTGAATCTGAACGGGATGAGGCCTAGAACAGAGCTAGGACGAAGGGAGAGGGAAATGGGTTTATGGTCAGAGATGTAATGGAGAAGAATCTTAGAGGTTGCCCTCAGACCGATGGTAAGGAAGGAGGACTGGCTAAGGAACCGATCAAGTCTGGATGCTATGTGACCTGGTCCTAATCTTTTATTGGACCATGTAAATTTCTCGTTGGTTGGAGGAATATCCTCCAGCTCCCATTCCGACATCAAATCTTCCACCCATTCTCTGGCGGGGTCCCGGATGATAGAACCCCCTTTCTTCTCAGCCAGCGAAAGGGTGACGTTTAGGTCCCCTGCCACTACTAGATTCTCGATATTTTGCATATTAAGAAACGATTTTAAGGATTCCCAACATTCTTTCTTCTCATTGACTAAGACAGGGACATACAGGTTAAAAAGACTTACTAGGTGTCCAGATCCTTTGTGGTACAGCTTGGTGAATAACCAATGGGTGGTTCCTGCTTCTTCAACTAGCTCCAGATTTGAGGAATCCCAGAATGTTGCCAACCCCATCGAGGCTTCTCTAGTGCTTACTACCCTTCCAGGGCCCTTCTTCTAGAATGAGTTGCTTACCCTTAGGAGATCTTCCTCCTCCATTTTCGTCTCCTGGATTAGGAGGACTTCTGGTCTTACAAGCCTTACTAGGTCCCTCAAGGCTTCTTCTTTCAGTTTTCTCCCAAGTCCTCTGCAATTCCAAGAGACGTATTGCATTATTTAACTGAATGGAGAGGGAGCCCACCTTTCGGTGTCTTCCCCAGCTTTGCCCCCGATCTGGTATTCACCATCTCTTGGATTGTGTATTAAGTGCCTTGAGCCACTTCCTTGAAGGATTGCTCTTCCCTTCTTTTCTTCTCAGTCTTCCTTCCTCTCGTTGGTTGCTCCGGTGTTCCTTTTGGACTGCTTACCTCTGTATCTTCCTCTTCCGAGTTTTCCGCATCTGTATTCGTGTTCAAACTGATATTTTCTTTGCTCGGGCTGGGACTCTTGGCGGGCGAGGTTGGTTCCATTGGGACCAACGGTGTTGGAGCTTCCTCTCCATCTGTTCCTATTGTAGGGGTTTGTTTCTTTTTTGAGGCTTCTTGAGCGTTTTTAGGAGGGTGACCGTCCTTTGGTGGTTCCTGGTTCCTTTTGTCCTTGCCTTTGGAATTATATGAGTTTTTCCCTCTCTTCACTTTCTGCCAACCTTCTGCATCCTCTTTCCCAGTGGTTTGCATTTTGGGGCAATTTATTTGGAAGTGTCCATGCTCCTGACAATTCCTGCACTTGAATGGCAGGTGCTCATAGTCAAGTTTCTGATAATGAGTCCAAGTTCCAACTGTTAGCTTTACTGCTTCAGGGAGCCCTGCCTCCATATCAACTTCCACACAGATTCTGGCACAGGTATACTGTCCTTTGTTGTCAGCTCTGTCAATGAACCTGCCAACTCTGTTCCCTATCCTTTGCAATGATTCAGAATCCCAACAGTGCATCAGAAGGTTTGGTAATCTGACCCACACCGGCACTTCTTTAGGCATTTCCACCAAAGGGTCAAAGTCGGGTGTCCATTTGTTCAAATATAGACCCTGTGTCCCCATAAAATAGGGCCCATTCTTGAAAATTAAATCCCGGTCTTCTTCTGAGATAAATTCGAACACAAAAAACCCTCGACCAACCGGATAGCAGGTAACCTCGTGTTCCAGGTTTGGCCTCCAATTCCTTTGGATCCAGTCATCCGTGGTTTTGGTAGACAACCAGAGGCCCATGAACTGACCCACGAGCCCTCTTTGGGCCAGAGCCAAAGTGATCTTCATTGGATTCTCTTCGGGTAAGACGATTTTTGGAATTTCCTCCAACTTCTTAATGAATTTCGGAATCACTGGAGAGGCCGTTTTCTTCCCTCTGCTGTTGACCAGCCTGCGAAAGGCCTCTTCGACCGTTTTCAACAGAGGGGGGGCGGCCACCCCGCCCCTTGGCGCCGCCATGGAAACACACTGCACATGCACCAGCTTCCAAACCCTAGTTCTCGCACCGAACCCTCTCTAGTGCTCTCTTCCTTCCATTTTCATTGTTACTATGTATGAGTGAATTCTTTACTTGTTGAATGTTTTAAGTATAATAAGGAAACATAAATTGTTAAGTAATAAACAAAATGAACAGTAAGGCATAGTCTAGGCCAAGTAAACCAGTGTGGCCTGGCCACCGAGTTGAAAAGTGGTGGTGCCAAAATTTGTTGGGAATGTTGGATGACTTTGCCATCCAACCGAAGTTTCTCCAACGACCTGGTAGATATCCTTCCAATAACTTCACACTATACTAAAAATTAGAATTACTTAGGGAAATTTCATAAACACTCATTTTAAATTTCTCAAGTACATCAAGAATATATTCAAGTTAAGATAGACCAAAATCACTCATAAGAAATGTTTTCTTCAAGTTAACTTTCCTAGTTTTTATCATCCCAAAATCATTTCATATTGTCACCAAATTATCTACATAGATAATTTACAACCAACTTTTTTTACTATTTTCCTTATTTATGTAAATATTTGAACCTAATCTACATCTTTTAAAACTAATCTTCAAAATATGCTCATCAATTTTTCCATTCCATAATCTAGGAGCCTACTTTAAACCATATAATATTTCTTCAACTTGCAAACAGACTTGAGATTTCCTTTGTAATCAAAGTCACATAGTTGTTTCATATAAATTTCCTCGTGAAAAATATTATTTAAGAATATATTTTAACATTCATTTAAGGATGCTTTCAGTTTAAATTTATTTATAAGAAAACTGATAGTGTTATGGTGTTCATTTTTAGATGGAGGAAAACATTCTTCATATGCATTTTCTTCTTTTTATGAAAATTCTTTGGAGACTAATATTTCTTTATATTTATAAACATGGTTATTACGTCGATAAACATACCTATTGGAAATGGACACAATTAATTATCTTTTAATTATAAATGTTAATCATATGTTTAGGAATTGAATATTGATAACTTCTTTGCATTTATAAATGCTTACTTTTACTTGTTTACTTTTTCACATTTACCTAATATAATTAATAATTTACTGCCATAACCATTGATTGCCAAGTTTACTTAATTAACCAGTATTAATATATATAAAATAAATCATTGTCTTGAACATTCAATATGGATTAACAAGTGTCATATTGTTACAGGTGTTTTATTTTAGGCATATCTTTATGAATATGAAGTGGTTTATGAATATGAAGTGGTCGACTCGTGGATTCCACATTTGGCATGTGCTTCACTTAACACACATGTGGTTAAGGTTGACGCAATAGCTCAATCCTCATGCATTCACATGCGATGCAACTCTCATATGGGGGCAAGGCAATCGTTTCATTTTCGTTTGTATGAGTGTGAAACCTGTTTGCGTTTTAATTTCTCCTTCTGTTGTTCTATATTCTCGAGAACAATGCTTGCCAAAATTCATATACATGATCCAAAGTTCACCATCCATGGTGCTATTGACGATACTCTCTCCAAGGTGAATGCCTCATATCTAACAGTATGGAATAAATCCCTTGTTTTCTGCTATAGTGGTTTTACAGTGTTCAGTTCTAGCGGGAACCTTGAGTTTAGAGTTGACAGCTATCCTTGAGATCCCAAGGACGAAGTCTTCTCATGGATGTTTCAGGAAAGACCCTTCTCACAATAAGACGCAAGGTATACAAAAATATATATTATCTTTTAACTGAGCCTCTATAATTTGACATTCTTGTAATGAGGAAGAAGATCTCTGTAACACTTGAAAGTGAATTAAATTGTATTATTATATCTGAAACAAAGGGCGAGTCTGCAAAATGAATAACAAGGATTCCTAGGAGAATTTTGGGATGCCCATAAACCTTTGTTCTTTGTTCATCCTGAGAAGAGCATCATCTATGTTATTCTCCTTAAAGAGTAGAGGAGGTGTACGTACATTCTTCAGCTAAAAACAAGAAGAAGAATAACTCACACCCTGACTACCGTGTTGAAGGATTTATGCCAAGTGGTCCATCACTCTTTTCAACCACTTCAGTCCATCACTCTTTTCACCGATTTAATGAAGTTGTTGCAGAGGTCTGCATGTTCTCAGATGTTTTGTTTACCTTCTATATGTACATTCCATGCAAAGCACTCTCAGAAAACCCTACCTATGGCATGCAATACGAGCACTCTCCATAGAATTTCCTCCCATTAGATGGTCCATAAACCCTACCCGTCTCATGCAAAATGATGGTCCATAAACCCTACATGTCTCATGCAAAATGAGTGCTCCAATGACATAGTCTGAAATATGTGGAAGTCTGAAAAGATTTTAACATTATTTAATCATTGTAATCGCTTATCGTCGTTCATCAACCATAACTTAAGTGGTTGTGCTAGTATAAAGTATACTAGCACAGCTGCTAACTCACGGCTGAGAACGCCAAAAGGTATTGGCTGAGAACGCGTGCCCCCAATATAAAACGTCTGTGGTAATCCGTCTATGGTAATATGAAACGTTTGACTACATTAGGTTGATAAATGGAACGCGTGGGCATCAGACGACCGGTTCAGAAGCAGAACATGGGCATTTATTTAGATGCCATGGTTTAATCCTACTTAATCATTTAAACGTGGCAATTACATATCCTTACAGTAATTTTTTAATGTGATTAGGTAAATGTTAAAAAGTAAACATGTTAACGGATGCCTTGATAAATGCAAGAAAGTTATGAACAAT
>JASDQU010010636.1:188061-201495 GCA_032191745.1 Picea mariana | reverse complement strand
TTTCAAGGTTTATGCAATGGGGATTACACTTTAGTTTTATCGTTAAATTTTAAAGTTTGTAGTTGCATGATAGTATATTTAATATAGTATGTAGGGATATTATCCTTCATGGATAATTATGGTTATGTGGAAGAAAAAATATATATAGGAACTACCAATCCAATCAATAAATGAATAATGGGACGATCTCAATATATAATTGCATATGTATAATAATTTTAGGGGAAAATGTGTGTTCAACATAAAGATAAAATAGGCTAGATAAGAAGAATTGAGGAATAAAAATATATTAAAGTAGTTATAAAATATTAGGACATAATGGTTGAAAGAAAGAAGGGGATACAAAAGTATATTTTGAATGATGGTTCAAACATCAGGTATGGACATATATGTAAATAAAAGGATATATTGATGTATTAGGGGTCAAGATAATTGTACAAATCACAGGTATGAGGGTGTAATGTTAAAGGATACATGTAAAAATTGTATGTAGTTTGGTAGTTCGGGAGAAAATTTGAGATGGGATTTTAAAGGACATAGATTGCGATGGGGAAGAACTCTGGTCATTTGACAATTGAGGGCATCGAGGAGGATTACTCAGGTTTGGAGCTAAGTGTATGAGTTAGGTATGTAGCTTTTATGTGGATCCATTGAGTTAGTGTCTAATGAATAGAATTGCATGGGTTCTTCATATACAAAATGTGATTGTTTGCGGTTGGAAACATCTTATTATTTATAACTTTATTTTTAACCCCTTGAGAATGTGGCTAAACTGTAGTCGAGTTCCATTAGTGACCTTCAAAACTAGGACTAGCTTGGCCTATGTTAGTCTTTTATCTTATTTAGGGTTAAAATCTCATTGCATTGAGGTTGTGAGAGCTTGGATAGGGCCTAGTGGAGAACTCACTCATGGGATTTGGAGGGCATATGGAAAGGCTCTAGTAAAATTGACAAAGACACACTATGTATAATGTGTTTTCTTGGGGCTAGAAACATCCCATACAAATGATGTTCAATTAGGTCTAGCTTGGGTGGTTAAGTGGAGAAGTTATCCTCCCTGCCTAGATTCAAATCCCACTTGTGACATGTTTTCTCCTCATGATTTTATTAGGGCTAGCAAGGTACCAAAAATATCAATCTCATTTAAGAATTGAGGGTGGGATGAGATGTTTCCAAACATTTTAATCCTAAGGGGTTAGCTCAATTGGTTGTTGTTTATGTTGTAGAGCATTTGGCTAGTTCTGTGCCAGCATGTGTTTAGTTCAAATCCCCTTGGGTGAAGCACACTAATCTATGCCAATAAGCTTACCAAGGATGCCATCCACAAATATGGGGAAGCATCCCTTTAGTTTCCCCTTACAGTTTTCCTTGGAAAAATAAATATATTGATGAAAACGATCTAGGTATTTTTGTTGGTTGTTTATATGTGTTTTCTAAACCATAAGATTGTGAGTAGTATGATTTCTTAAATTTCTAAAGGTATATGGGGAGACATTCAAAGGTATATGGGGAGACCTTGATGCATTTCATAATTGATTTCTATGTAGCTCTTTTATTTCAAGTAATAAAAAAATTAGTAATTTTTTCCCTTTAAAATATTTTTCCTAATAAAATGCACATTTTAGGGAAACCCAACAAGTACTTCCCTCATTTCAAGGATAGTACCCAGGGTAAACTAGTTGGTTACAATTTTGGAAACCTAACACAATAGAGACATCAAGTGAGGCCCACAACATCCACAAAGGCAAGTAGCCTAAGTACTTGACCCATGACCTTCTGCTCGTATTTCACAACACTCAACCATGCTAGCTAATCCACCAGACTTTTTTACCTTTAGAATGTGTGTGTGTGTGTGTGTGCACGCGCGTATGCACGCACGCACACCATACACCGATAACCTTCTAAATAGTTTGATAATCATATATAAATTAATGATTATATATTTAGAGTATTATTATATATGATGAAAAAACTATACATATGAATTAAACAATATTTTTTCTTTATTTTGTTACTGGACTTATAAAAACAACACAAGGAAAAAAAATGTATATTCAATATTTCAAATAAAAATAAAAAATACATCGTCTTTTTGATACTGAACTATGTCACTATGTTTTTTTTTAAAACAAAAAAATAAACAAACTAACACGAATATGTTACCTAGAAACACTCCAAATTTCACAATCTTCCCTCTAGGATCCTAGTTTATAAACCAAATTCAAATATAAAAATAATTGTTCATCTTTCATAAAAGAATCATACTATTAAAATGCACTTGAGTGCAACTGTTTTCCTTCCACAAATGGAAATGGAGTGCATCCTTGGGAGTGTTGTTCCTTCAACAAATACTCTATAAAGAAAGGTAATTCTATGGCACATTTATTTTCTCTTCCAAGTCATTTCATTTACATTTAAGTTAGGGATGATTTTAAGGATGGAAATTTATTTTAAAATGTAGAAACCTTGGCGAATCTTACTTATCCTTCATATGCCAACTATAAATGTTTGACGATATTTTTGTAAAAATATTCAAATTTCTAAGGATTTTATATAGTTTTTATAAAATTTTGGCGATTTTTAAGGTAAAATAATTTTATTCTATATAATTTGGGCGAATCATTTTTAAAATAGCGAATCTCATTTTTGGAAAAACCATGGAAAATTAGCCCATGAGCGAAATTTAGCCCCTAAAATCATCCATGATTTAAGTTGTTAGGTTTTGGTGTTACACACAATTCTTTTATATGCATTACAATGAATGAGGTTTCTATTTGTTTCCAAAGCAGTGCAAATATCTTTTTCATTAACAAACTACTCTCTATTTGCCACCCAAGCCACTCTCGAAAATACACAGCTGAGCACCTTCATTCCACCTCTAAAAAAACTCAAGTAAGTCCCATTCCCCATCCCCCCAATGCCTCCTAAGATTGTGCAGCCAAAATAATTGAACAATTGTTGTTGTTTTCTAGGTCAGAGCCTAAGGATAATCCCCCCAAGTGTGAAAGAGAAGCGGAACTCTCTATACTTCGAAGGTCCCTGCGGACTAGAGGAGTCTCCCCTCAAAGTATCGGGGATTTGGGCAGTGATATCCCACTTGCTAAACCTCGCAAGGGTTTCATTGCGCTAACCCCTGGTTTTCCAAAACCTCTCAGATCCTCGAAGAAAGGGCCTCTAAGTTTAGTGAAAAATTATATGCCCTACGGGGAGGAGAACGCTTATGATCATTATTTTAATCGGCTCAAAGAGCCCAGGGACCATGCGCTTTTGAAGGATTTCAAATGCACCAAGACAGGCTAGGTATCGGAAGGCGGAGGTCATGTTGGGCCAAAATTTAGCCCGAAAGACCTAAAGTTAGAGGCTAAAGATATAGCTAGGGTTACTCCAACTAAAATAATGAGTGTCCATATCTTGCCTTGCAGGGAGAGGGTTATAGTTGCAAGTGGAGTCAGAGAAGGCTATTTGAGCCTGTGGGATGCTGATTGTGATGAAGGAAATGGATTTCACATGTATCTGCCCCATTCTGCCCTGGTGTCAGGAATTGCAACCACACCCTTTTCTGTGGAGAAGGTTCAGTTCTTATCATGGAGTGTTATTTTATTTTTATTTTTATTTTTATTTTTAGTTTGTATCTGCCCCATTCCGCCCAGGTGTCAGGAATTGCAACTGCACCATTTTCTGTGGAGAAGGTTTAGTTCTTGTCATGGAGTTCTATTTTATTTTTATTTGCCCCATTCCGCCCCAGTTTCAAGAATTGCAACCGCACCCTTTTCTGTGGAGAAGGTTCAATTCTTATCATGGGCATCGTCCATTGTACTAAAAATAATTGAACCTTCTCCGCACAAAAGCAAGAACATAATTCATTTTTTGAAATTATAATTTAAGAAGTGCATTTTGAATACGGATCAAGGATAGATCCCAAGACCAGAGTGGAAATCTGGTGAACAACTCAACATTCTGTTGACCTTATTAGTGAACCAAACAATGGCTCGTTACCTAGTATCAGCTAGTATTCATCTTTTAGATGTGCCATTGTCATCATCTGCTATTGTCGTTTAATTAAAGTGGTTCCTACGGGATGAAAGATGTTGCTTAATACTTTTCTTTTAAGGTAGAATCATAGTTTCCAATTCTTATAAAACAATTCTTATGATATGTATGCATATAAAACAATTCTTATGATATAGAAAAAAAATTATTGGAAAAAGCCAAATATTGTTGAAATATCAAAATACAAAAGTATACCTCCGAAATATGGCCAAAGATGCCCAATTAATGGTCAAGATGTGCTTGCAATACATCAAAAGTAAGTTCAAGCTACAACTGAAGTACGCCCAAAGTAATGGCCGAGATACAACTGAAATACGCCTAAATTAATCGCAGGACCTTTTTTTCTCGTATATATTGTTGAATATGACTCTATCTGTATACATAGGTTGTATATCTGCTGCACATCTATGTTAAGAAGGCTGTATATCTGTGTTAAGAAGGCTGTATATGGTAACTATTGGAAGAATCTCACACACACACCAAAAGACTGTTGTACAACTGTATATATGATAACTACGGGAATAATCACACAACAAAATACAATTCAATGGACTTGGAAAGATGTTGGATGAACCATTTTTATGATGTCGATTGACATGAGTATTCTTCCTCTTTACCTGCTCTATTAATATTTAGTTTGTTTTCTTATTATTGTTTTCATAATGGGTCAGTAAATTGAATTATGGGCACACGATTAAAAATGGTTTGAACACTGCAGAATATATAGATGGTTAAGCTCATTCTCAAGCCAGTAATTCTCACTACAACTAGTTTTGTATTGTTCCAGCCCCACATCCAAACTTTTACTATGCTGCCACCATGTTCAACTTTCCAATACCCAGTGTCATCTCTATTGATGATAATGTGACTTATTACAGTTTGTTAATGCTTAGAGTCACTGATATACATTACATATTATAAAGTTTGACCTTTAATTGCAGGTTCTCATGTTTAGCAATGAGATACCATACTCTTGCTTACAATTTGCCACATTGTTATGTCCTAGCATCCATTATCCTTTAGTGTAGTGGTAACTAAGCCTGTTTGATACCCTTCCAGTGATAAGTGGCCATGCAAGTAAAGTGAAACAACTTGCAATATTTTGAGTGTTTAAATGTCTGGTGTTCTACATAAAAAATAACATCGGAGAAATCTGTCTGAAATCATTTGTCTTTACAATATTACTTTGAAGGAATATTTAAAATTTTTGGGATCTGAAGGTTAAGTGCACCTGCAAGGGATCTGAGAAAGTGTTCAAGAAAGATCTCCAGAAAATCGATGGTAAGAAACATTAGGATCCGACATGTTTGCATATAAATACTAATGTTTTTTTTGTAAGTGCAGGTCGCGTGTTCGAGGATGGTTATAGATGTTTAGTAACCATATGGCTTGTTGTTGTAGGTGTGTACACTGTCACTATTGATGCTGATGAGAAGAAGGTGACAGTGAAAGGGTATGTGACTTCAGTCAATGTCTTGTTGAAGAAGCTACTAGAATCCAGGAAGTGTGTGGAGTTGTGCCCGTCTGCTCAGAATAAATAGTAGAACGAGGCCAAGAATCAGAATAAATAGAAAGAGCAGAAATCGGGAGAAGATGTCGGTGATGATAAGAAAGAACATGCAACGATGGCTCAGAGAGAAAAGTAGAAGAAGAAACCCAAGGATTCGAAGCAACATATAGAGAAGAAAGCGGGAAACGATAGCAGTGGTAATGAGAATGACAATGCAGCAGTGGCTCAAAGAAAAATGCAAAACAAGAAGATTAAGACTCGGAACCAACAAAAAGATCAGAAATCAGGCCGACACGAAGGTAAAAGAATGTTTCCCAACATCTGAAAATGAGTTAGTATGGTAACTTGTAGGTAAATAGACTATGCATTATAACGGAGGGATAAGAGAAGACTTTTACACATAATGTTAGCAGATCAAAGAATCCACAATAATACACAGCCCACTGCACAACAATCACAGTCAATCTATTCATTAGCTCCTCAAAATACTCACAAAAATAGTAGCAGAGACAAGTCCATGACTGGAAATTCAAACCCGTAGTTATCTATCATTTCTCTAATCCATACAGTACAATTACCAAAATCCATTACTCTAAATTGGCACACAAACCCAAATAATGGCGTTCAACCCAGTTGCAATGCCCTCTATCTTGTTTGCACAACACTTCTGAGTGTATACCTTCCTCTGAGTAACACAATCCCTTTCCCCGTTTCATAGAGACAGGCTCGTCTCGTTACATAGAGAGAGGTTGGTCTCTTTATATTCAAAGATCACAATTAGCTACCATCCTAAATTCCTCAACCATTATACCCCTAAGTTTAGGGATAGTTAGAATGACAACACGAGCATCCTAAATTCCTTAACATAAATGCATTAAAATCGTAAATTAGGTTTAGGGCTACTTGGAATAACCCACTAACATCGTAGTTGCCACGATTTTGGGAAATGAGACTCACCGCACTGCTAGCTGGAATAAAAACACGAGCATCCTAAATTCCTTCACAGAAAAGCATTAAACCCCTAAATTTAGGGCTTGTTGGAATTACACCAATAACATTGAAGCTGACACATTTTTGTTTTTTGGATATTCACCACTACTAGGTGGAATAACCACACGAGCATACTACATTCCATCAGAGAAATACATTAAACCTCTAAATTTAGGGCTAGTTGGAATCACACCACTAACATCGAAGCTGCCCCCGATTTCGGGTATTAGAGACTCACCACACTTTTCTCGCAAATTTATATAATCAAATTCCAAAAAAAAACTGCCACACATTGCCTCGTATTGCCCTCGCTGTTATTTATCTTCATTCCCCTTGGCATCAAAATCCATTTTTTATTCCTTACAATTAACAGATCCAACGGCTCCCAAAATTCTCTTAATAGATGTTGATGGATATCATTCTCTATCAATTTTGCATCTGACAAGGGCATACATGTCTAAACTAATGGTCTAATCATATGCACATCAAGCCCAAAGCTTGACGTGGATATGATCAGATTAGGGTTTAGATGGAGTGACTAAGTACTCATATTCAAGGCTTAATACATTGTTATATAGATAGATAGGCGTACACACTGAATTAATACACTATTATGTTATATAGATAGGTGTACGCAGAGTTTATTACATCACCCCAATCCTTTTGGGGCTTTGGGGCCATGGAATCGATCTCATTTATATGGGTGTTAAAACAATGAACGTTGAATCATCACAGTTACAGTATAATAGATATTTAAGTTTAAAACAGTTTGTTATGTTAGAATGTTTTAGAGAACAAAATCTTTACAGGTTGCAAAGATAAGTTAGAGAAATAGTGGTAAGGATTTAAGAAAATGAGATTTTATCAATCTAAAATTAATTTGATGGTTATTTACAGAGGAAAACATTATTTAGAAAATAAAATATTTTTACATAAAAATTTACAACAATTTCTTAATTTAAACTAATTTTTCATGTATAAAAGAAAAAATGGAAAAATCTAAATCAATTAAGAAGATGGAAAAACATATAACAACTAAGAATTTCTATTTTTATTTTGTAAATAAGGAGAAATTGATGAAAGAGTATATGTGATGCTACATTATCTTTTGTGGAAACTAATAAGATACGAACACTTAATTTGATATGAAGATTTAAACCATTGTTAAATTTTCTAACAAAACAAATAAATTCTTATATAAAAAATGTTTTAAAACACCATAAAAAATAATATATGGTATGTTGAAACATCTTCAAAATAAATTAGATAAAAACCGAAAATATTTTTGCTTCTCTAACCCTACAATGCCTCCAATAAACATAAGCAATAAAACTTTATTACATAATTTTTACCACCCTATCTTTTTTATATAAGTGTGTATTTTCATTGAATAGATGATGGGCAAGCAAAGAAAGACGCATTATTTTGAGCGACCATTGTTTACGATGAAAGAACTAGAAGATGCTATGAACAATTTTCACGATGATAACAAGCTTGGGAAGGGAGCATTTGGGTCTGTTTACAAGGTAACATTGGCTATATCTTAGATCCCGTTCTGGCTTGAAAACAAATATATAGTTTAGAAAGAAAATTAAGATTTACTCGACAAAATCTTTCACACTGAGAATTTGTCTGAATTTCTCAGGGAACTACTAAGGATGGAAAACAAATGCCTGTGAAGAAGTTGTTGTCAACATCTGATCAAGGAATAAAAGAATTTCTGAATGAAAAGCTTCTAGCCAAAACGCATAAACAATTCCTTTGTAAAAACGCATAAACATTTCTTGTGTCGACACCATTTTCTATACATATTTTTTTAAGAAAATTGAAAATATTGTAGTCGCGAGTCGCACTTCATGACATCTTTGGTTTGGAATTTTTATTTTCGGTTCAGTTATTATCTTCTAGGATCTAGCGCTACCGTTTCTTCTGCAAATAAATTTCACTTTATCATCGCTCAACTCCTAAAAATATCTTTTCCATTGGAATTTGAATATGCAGTGGGTATATGGCACTAGAGTATTTTGGGGGCGAGCAGTTATCTGTAAATATATATGTCTATAGCTTTGGCATTGTTCTCCTAGAACTTGTCACCGGAAAAAAGATATCATCTGAAAAGGGGATGCTTTTAGGATGGGTGAGATACTCTGAGAATATTCTCATTGTATTTCGCTCTGAAGATATCTTCCTTATCTAGACATGTTATTTAGTTAATATATAAACTGTTTCACTGATCTATAAATGGGTTTCACTGATCTATTTTGATATGAATTCCTCATCTGTCAACTTGTAGACTAATTTATCAATAAACTAAATTAAAGCCCATATTATGGATCTCTCCATCATGTATATATTTTATGAAAATGCAGGTGTGGAGTTCATACAAACGACAAAAAACTGAGAGTACGATTGATCCAACAATAATTGAAACACGCGATAAGGAGAAAGTGTTGAGATGCATTCATGTTGGGCTTTTGTGTACACAGACCGATTCATTGCATTGCCCACCAATGTCAGAAGTTACTGCAATGCTTTCAAATTCTGTGCCGTTACCAGTTCCCACAAAGCCACCAGTATCACCTTGATCTCCATCTAATTTTTCATTTCTGACTCTTTTGGTTTCAAATATGAGATTTGATGTCGTAAATTTATGTATAATGAAGAAGAGATAGAGATCATTTTCCTTGGAGACCCTTGGAGATCATTTGTGTTCCCTTACTATGAATTACTACACAACATACAAACCATTAATCACCTCCACGTCTAGAAACTGGAAGGACCACCCTGACGTAAAACCGAACACGTTATCACCAATTGTCATTTATATTTACTACTTGTACGTATTAGTATTCAATTCTGTTGGTGTTACTTTACTTGGATAGGGGTTACGAAGGTGCTAAGGACCTTCCTCACATTATTTTAATAAATCCTGAATAGAAATCAATGATAAGATTTGACTCTACACTTGACTCGACGATTAGGAATCTCAAATTGAAGGTAATTACTTTGATAGAAAATAATATTCATGCCTAAAATTTTCTAACCATAGTACTAAAGTTTCATTAGAAGGGTTTTGCACTTTTTAATTAGAAGGGATTGTAAGTTATAAACAATAATTTAAAAAAATAAATAAATAACAATTTCAATATATATATATATATATATATATATATATATATATATATATATATATATAATGTAAATGGTAGGGTGAATATTACATTTACATATAGGATATTATATGTAATGATGTTTACTTTATACGGTTTTCAATATGTAGAATTAATTACATAATCAATTAATTTCACCAATCACAACCCTCAATTATTATCTTTTGACAAAAATATTCATTACTTGTGGATTTAGTTATATTAAGTTTTATTTTTCAACATGTATTTCCCAACTAACTCGGCAAGGACTGAGTTACCATGCAACCCTTGTTTTACGAGAGTTGAGTTACGATGTTCAATTTTTTTTTGAATAACGCATAGACAATGCCACTATTCACTGTGTTCTTTTGTTGATATATATCTATTTTATTTCTCTTTCATTCATTCATAAAGACTTTTTAATCAATAATTTTTTTTTTTTTAAAGATAAGAATTTTTAAAAATATATATCATTTATAATATTATCAAAATTTTACGTGTATACATGATTATTAATCCTTGCCTTTAAGTTAAGGACTTGGTGAACAACATGCCTTTTTTCCAATAACTTTGTATTTTTTATCTTAAACTTTCAGAGATATACTATTTTACCATTTCATTTAACTTAAGTTTTAACAAGCTCATCTTGTTTGGCCTCATATTGAGGCACTATAAATGTTTTTTAATTTTCCAATACCTTGTTTAGGAATTGCATTACACATGGCGTGCATCCATGGATGTATCTTTGGCTACTTACAACGAAGGACCAGAACAGTCCAAGCTTTGGTTTTTAATCAACAATCTGCATTCAAATGATTAAATCAACAAACTTGCAAGCGACTGAGTCAAGAACTCTACATTGCCTTGAAAACAAACTCCATATACCCTACTTGCTACCACTTGTGATTCTATGTGTCCACTATGTTGCCCTCTCTCAGACAAGGAATGAAGAAGTAGGTAAGCTAGAAATGCAAATACCTCGATTGTTGCCTTATTCATAGTTCTATGGTGATTCTACAATGATTATGTAACTCAAACCTTGTCCTCTACAATTGATCAAGTGAACATATTGCCTATGTAAATACTACCATAAATTAATAATCTAAAAACATGATAAATTCTATAATGGATAATTTGAATGTATTGATTGTTGTAAATGCTATCATAAATGAATAATTTGAAAATACGATAAGAATAGTTGTAAAAACTTTGCTTCTATATTATGTTCAATTGAACGTAAAAGTAACCATATTACTACAATTTCTTAGCCTTTTGTTTATCATGATATGGTAATGGTGGTGGGAATTTGAATACATACAATGACCATTTATTCTAGTGCAAATGTAATTTTGAGGAATTTAATATTCTAGAATAGCCAACATATTCATATTGAAATATCTCGTTCCCTACAAATCATAGCAATGAAATTCATGTCACTAAATCCCAACATGTAATGATTCAAAATAATATAATCCAAACAGGTTGCTATAGTTGTTAAGATGAATATTTCTATTTATATTTTCTATAATTAATTATTATTTGTAAAACCAATTACACAAGACATTGTAGTAATCCAAAATCATATTAAACTCTAAAGGGGACAATAGTGAACCTGATAGATATGAATTTACCCCGATGGAACAAGAAATGAACCTAATGAAATGGAAGTTGCTTACAACCATGCCATGTCGTCTTTCCAATTGGAATGGAACTCCCCGCCCCATGAACTACTTTCCAAGTGAAAGGGAAAAGGACCCCCCTATGAACCACTTGGAATTCCAAGTGAAAGGGGAAGGAGCAAAGACACTAGGTTTATGAGGCTCATCAGTGGGTGAAAAGAGACTCACAAATTAGGAAAGACACAATCACTGAACTCAACCTATCTTCTATCTTTGTCCTCTTTTTTCTTCTGGTCAAGCTCATCCTACAACCTCCTATCTTCTTCCTTTTTTTGGCCTCTACCACTAATCTTTATATATATGTTATCGCCATCTCCTTATTAATTATGGGGCAGATTTTGAGCTCCATTACAAGAGTCAGATTCAGACCCCAGCAAGGTAAGGATACAACAAAGAAACCCCTTCAAGTGATAAGTAGTGGGACCAGTTGAACAAGTACTAAGCTCATACATATCTTTGTACAATGTTGAGTCAACTGCTTTTAGGGAAAACAAGGATTAGGTCTCATCTGCCAACTACCACAAATGTTTTCTATATGTGTTTTCTCTTCTTTCAGGAACTATTGCATGTTGCACTTACACATAGTTTTTACAGTTTTGGTGCATTCAACTCTTTACAATACTATGCAATACAATGGCCACCATATTTCTCCAATATTTTGTATATCGTCAAAATTTCATGATCCTCTAATCTTCATAGGTGCCATGACTGATTTAATCAATTATCAATTATTCTAAATAAAATATAATATAAATCTCCCTATTTTGGCACTACATCATTTTTGTGTGCACAATAATCTAAAACTTTTATTGGTATTTTTTACTCTCACCTCTTAACTCTACATTAACCCAACTTATTTAGAAACTATCATTAATGAGACAATATAAAATAACTTTCATTAGATAATAGCTCTAACTTAGTGTGGCGTGGCATATGCTTAGTGTGATTTTTTTCCTGGTAGCAACTCATGGGGAAATCCCCTACATACTTCCCTTCATTTTAAGGATGGTACCCACGATAAACCCTAGACTCTTTATTGGACAATGTCAGATCAACAACAGGGCTCGAAATCGTTTCAACAATTTACTCATAATAAGATCAACATGTCATTAATGGGAATAGAACCTAGGTGGGCATGATAACTTAGCTCATACATATCTTTGTACAATGTTAAATCAATTGTTTTTAGGGAAAACAAGGATTAGGTCTCATCTATCAACTGCCACAAATGTTTGCAATATGTGTTTTCACCGATTTCAAGGATTGTTGCATGTTGCACTTACACACAATTTTTACTCTTTTGGTGCATTCAACTATTTACAATACTATGCAATACAATAGCCACCATATTTCTCCAATCTTTTGTATGTCGTCAAAATTTCATGATTCTCTAATCTTCATAGGTGCCATGGCCGATTTAATCAATTATCAATTATTCTAAATAAAATATAATATAAATCTCCCTATTTTGGCACTACATCATTTTTGTGTGCATAAGAATATAAAACTTTTATTGGTATTCTTTACTCTCACCTCTTATTTCTACATTAACCCAACTTATTTATAAACTATCATTAATGAGACAATATAAATTAACTTTCACTAGATAATATCTCTAACTTAGTGTGGTGTGGCATATGCTTAGTGTGATTTTTTTCCAGGTAACAACTCCTGGGGAAATCCCCCACATACTTCCCTTCATTTTGATGATGTTACCCATGGTAAACCCTAGATTCTTCATTGGACAATGCCAGATCAACAACAGGTCTCGAAATTGTTTCAACAATTTACTCATAATAAGCTCAACATGTCATTAATGGGAATAGAACCTAGTTGGGCAAGATAACACTCCATCCCACAACCACACGAGCTAGACCCAATTGGTAACATATGCTTAGTGTGATTTGACATATGTTTTTACTATTTTAATATTGTCCTTATGAGGGCCATTTTAGATCGAAATTTACTCGAATGATATTTTTTTATTTTTTGTTCATTTATGTATTTTTCTATTAGTTCTACAGGTGCAAGATCAACCTTGGAATTTGGAGCACTA
>JASDQU010010636.1:158840-187967 GCA_032191745.1 Picea mariana | reverse complement strand
AGACTACCTTCCTTCATTATTCAATATGAAATAATATCATCTCAAATACCATTTCCATTCAAGGATTCCTTCACTCTCAGTGTATTCATCTATAGATCATATGAACAACAATTGATTTTAATCTTAGCATATAGACAGATGATTATATTAATATGTGTTTTTCTAATAGAAGTATCCCAACAAGATTGATATCTACACCAACAATCGACTAATTATTATTATTGTCAACAAATTATGAGATGCCACTTCACCCAAGTTTAGGTGATCAAATTGACATGAATATGATCACATCACCTACTCTAAATATTATTCAAAAAACAATCAAAAGTTGTTTCAATATGCAAGAGAACATAAGAGAGGTATATCACTAGTGTATTATGATGTCTAAACATCCAAAGGCTTCGATCAGTCCAAGAGTATAGGTAGTAGTAGTTTGTACCAAGTTATGGGGTTATTGTTGGGGGGAAGCAATGAATAAATAAAGGCATTGTATCGAAGGATGGCCAAAATCTATCACCTAGATGTTGTGCCTCCTAATGGGAAGGATAAATCAACCCAAGAATTCATGGACATACACTATGTCTAATCCTCAATCCAAAGTTGATTATGATCGTTAGCTCATCACTTGCATGAAAGCTCGTAATGGTGGAATTTATGGAGGGAAATTGAAGGTAAGGAGATATAATACAAACCAGTACTAGTAATGCTAGTGATATATTATCAACCAATTATATTGGTCAATCAAGTTATTATCAATGATATTCTCAACCAATTATATTGGTCCATCAAGTTATCAATGATATTCTCTCTCTCTCTCTCTCTCATAAATGAATTGAATTAAGATGCAAAGAAACTCAATTATTGATTGTACTAAATCAAAGTGTCTTATTTTGGTCACTGAGATAGGTGATAGAGTTATTACAATGTTCTAAGAAAACTATGCTATCTTAATTACATAAATCTATTTTAAAGCATGCCAAAGTTGAGTTTTGAGGGTGGTGATGATTTTAGGGATTTCATGGGGATCTAAGTTCCTTGGAATCCCTTATGACAAAGACATATGACAATATGGTGGACTATCTAAAGGATTTGTTGGATGAAACTCAGATTTTTCAGACTAGCCTATGTGTTAGTCGCACCATTACGTGCAGATGGTATAGCGGTCTATGGTTGTCGTGGAGGGTGAGTATTTTTTGAGGGAGAATTTCCCTTTGATCAACAATGATAAGATTAATAATGATAGGGATAGACATGTTGGAAAGGGAAGATATGGGTCTTAAAAGTGCATTTAGTATTCCTATACAGAGCGAGGGTTTTAGAAAAGGTGATATTTTTCATCCTCCTTCTCCGATTGTTAATTCATCCTTTCTGAATACTACAACTCCTACACAAGGCCCAACATATGATCTAAACCTTATTTAATGTGTGGAGGATCCAGTGGTAAAGTATTTGTCTCCCTTGGGTGGGGGAAAAATGTTGGGGTTTAAGGCTGACTCTAATCTATTCCATAAGCCTCCTCAAAGGCCAATTGAAGTAGAATAGGTGCCAAAGTCTCCTTCAAGGCATATCAATATTGAATGGGGGTGAAATGTTGGGGTTTAAGGTTGATTCTGATCTATTCCATAAGCCTAGTCAAATGCCAATTGAAGTGGAATATGTGACAAAGTCTCCTTCAAGGCATATCAGTATGTGTTAGTCACACCATCATGTGCAGATGGTATAAAGGTCTATGGTTGTTGTGGAGGGTGAGGATTTTTTGAGGGAGAATTTCCCTTTGATCAACAATGGTAAGATTAATAATGATAGGGATAGACATGTTGGAAAAGGAAGATATGGGTCTTAAAAGTGAATTTAGTATTCCTATACGGAGAGAGGGATTCATAAAAGGTGATATGTGTCATCCTCCTTCTTTGGTTGTTGCTTCATCCTCTCTAAATACTACAATTCCTACAAAAATCCCATCATCTGCTCTAAACCTCATTAGTATGTGGAGGATCCAGTTGTAAAGTATTTGTCTCCCTTGGGTGGGGGGAAATGTTGGGGTTTAAGGTTGATTCTGATCTATTCCATAAGCCTGGTCAAAGGCCAATTGAAGTGGAATAGGTGCCAAAGTCTCCTTCAAGGCATATCGGTATTGTAATGGGGTGAAAACAAAGCAATGGTGAACCTTTTCTACATATAATTAATAGGTGTATGTGAGGGAAGGGGAGTTCCATAAATTTGGTAATGGGGGATGATATAAGGATGCACCAAGTTGCAAGGTTAGCTCAAGCTAGGCTTGAAAATTGATTCTAGGTTATCAACCTTATTTTCACCTCCTTGCCATAGGATGGAAAGCCTTTATTTTTAAGGATTATGGGGATGTGAAAAATATTCTTGGGAAAATTTAGCATTTGGATTTGACCCCTTTAATTATTAAGATATGGTCTTCAATCTTCAGTGCTAATCTAGATAAACCCTTCATTATTCCAAATTGGGTAAAACTCCCTAGTTACCCTTGGAATGTTGGTCCATGGAAGTGTTTAAGGAGATAAAGAAATCCATTGGTGTAATCGTGGGGGTGGATATGAGTTTCATCAATATGAGTATCATGACCATTGGTCAAACACTAGTTGCATTGGATCGGAGGGAGGGATTAGCTACGAATATGATTATCAAATGAGGTCTTATTTGTCATTCTCAAATTCTAAATTATTCTGGTATTCCCTTTAGATATGTTAGATGCTATAGACATGGACACCTAGTGGTTGATTGTGATCTTAAGATTCATAAGACGGTATGGCTAAAAAAGGGTGTTTCCAAAGCTAGAGAGGTGATCGATAAATCAACTATAGGACTTCTAAGGAGGTTGGAATAGATCAGGTGGATAAGGTTTATTGCAAAATTCAGTTGAGGAGGTATTGGAGAATGGTGGAGAATGATGGATTAGAGTTCAAGTGAGAAAAGTACCTCGATTATGAGTCGTGTGGATGTAAATAGTGATGAGGTTTTTATCCTCTCCCGTATTTAAGGAGAATCCATTTAAGAGGGAAAATAAGATATATGCCGTGTCAAATATCCCAAAATGTGATAGATTGTTAAATATCTCATGTCCATTTATGGAGAATGATGGGAGGGTTAAAGGGTTCATCTAGGTGTTTCTTTAGACCTAGATCATTTGGGATAAAGGTAGTAGATTAGGGGGTGGAGGGTGTTCCATGGATGAATTATCTCTCTTTTCCTTTGGGGTCTAGAAGGGGTAGGAATTCATTTATGTCTATGACATAGGAAAAATCTAAGAAATAGGTTTTTGTTGGTAAATAAAGTATTATTGATGGGGTTGTTAGAGCATGCTATACCATGGGGAAATGTGCACTATGATAAAAAGGCCATTGAATGTGAGAGGATTATGCAATCTCTTGAAGAAACAATCCCTCCATAGCCTACTAGAATTGCACAATTTGGATACTCTTTCTCTACATGAGACAAAGGGTGATGGTAAAAAATGTGTCAGTGAGCTAACTAAGATTCTCAAAGATTGGGATTTTTTTTTATCTTGATTCTGTAGGTTGTTCAGGGGGTTTGATTTCAATTAGGAGGAAAAAAAGTTTGTGTACCAACTTATTTAGACCTTTGATTCGTTTCTAGGTATAGTTCTTTATGCCTAAGATCTTGGTGAAGTGATCACAATTATAAACATATATGGGTTGTATGTAGATTAAGTGGCCTATTGGGATAATATATTTTCCAGTAGTTTTATGAAATAAAGATTTCTTATTGTTGGTGGTGATTTGAATTTCTCCTTGGTGAGGGCAGAGATAAAGGGTTCAACTAGAAATGTAGATGTACTTTCCAGGTATTTTTTTATGCAATTAGATGACATTGAACCCGTGAAGTTGACTCCCACCTGGAGAAACATGTGAATTGGATAAGAAAGAATAGTCAAATGTCTCAATCATTTATTGGTGATTAATGATTTTATAGAGGTTACAATAAGAATTAGATAGTGGATTGGTTTGGGTAGAGAGTTTGATCATGTACCTATTTTTATGGAGATTGCAAAGGCTCAATAAAAAAAACCCAATGTATTTAAATTTAATTCAAATTTACCAAGGGAGGATCACTATGTAGCAATGGTAAATGAGTCATAGTCACATTTTGATGAGTCTACTTGAGAATAAATAACATTATAGTTTGTCAAGAATCTAAAGAGTATCAAGTAATTATTAGTAGATTGGGATCACAAGAAAAGATTGAAGGATGATCAAATGTTAGTGGATGTGGAAGCTCAATTGGAGGATTTGTATAATAGGGAGTAGACAAGGTTTCCTAATGAAGTTTTAAAAAAATAAGTAAAGGTTTTGGAGTAAAAGAGGAGAAGAATATTGGTATATAAGGAGGCAACTTGGAGGCTTAAGAGTTGGGCCTTAGTTGGCCAAGGGAGATGATAATACAAAATATTTTCAAAATTTTGCAAATCGTCAAAAGAATATAAATACGATATGTCAGATGCCAAAAGCATGATGGATCTTTAACCTCTAGTTTTGAGGACATTGGTCATTTTGATGTGGATCATTTTAAGAATATATACAAAGAAGAAAGTTAAATGAAAATAGTTGAGGTAGTTAAGATGACCACATTATTTCCAAGATTTGTGAATGAAGAGGACAATCAGACATTGTTAGAAGAAATTTATAGGATGAACTCTAGTGGTTTTGCATAGCTTTCAAAATAATAACATTCCCATACCATATAGGTGGCCTATAAAATTATTTTTGTTTTTTTATGAGACTCTAGAGAAAGACTTAATGAGGGTTATTAATGAAACCAAAGTAGAGTATCTGGAAGGATGCTAACAACCTTCAACTCTACTTTCATTGATTTGATACCAAAGGTTGATAATCTTGTTTCTTTTTATCAGTACAAACCCATATCTTTATGTAATTGCATTTATAAAATTATATCAAAAGTTATTTCTTTGAGAACTAAAAAATTGTTATCAAAATCCATCTCAAATTATCAGTTTGGTTTGTCCAGCAATCAGATCCATGAAACTATAAGGATAACCCAAGAGGAACTACATACAATAAAAACTAAAAACTAAAAACAAAAACGTGTTCTTCAATAGTTATAGAGTTCCATCTATCTAGAGTTTATGATAGTCCAAGTTGGATGTAGTTGAAGATGATGTTGATCCATTTATGCTTTAATTTACATTTTTATAAATCGGGTATCCATCCTTCCTATTTCTAAATTGGGTATCCAACCTTCCTACGTCCCTCGGGAGAGGAGGAAGGACAATATCCATCCTTCCTACGTCCCTCGAGAGAGGAGGAAGGACGATATCCATCCTTCCTATGTCCCTGTGACATATGTTTCATGCCACATAAGATTTTATTTGACATGTGTGATATACAAAGTGAACATCATGCAGTTGGAAAAATATTTCAATGGAAAACATGTTTTTTTTTTTAACTTATCATGATATCATAAGCATGTTCCAATTGGCTTAGAACATTGGATATTTATTCAATGTTGAGTATACTTCATATCAGCATGATGATTCACAAGTATGTATAATCATGCTCATCCTGCTTACATAATGATGATGGTCTTTTTTTAAAGTTAAATACCCTAAGGGGAAATATGAGTTGAAGTTCAACTAGGAAATATTATTATTTTTTAAACTAATCAAATCAATGGTAATATTTTAAGAATAGTTTGAATGAGCTTAACAATTAAGAATATGTGTTTTTTATTCAATTCATGTGTTCGAATATGGAGTGGGGTTAGGGTATGTATATCTTTATAAAGTAAATAATCAAATTATTGTGTGGAGAGGGTCCCTTGTCCCACAAACAAGGAAGTCTCTATGACCTTAAAATTAAATTGTTGTTGTTGTTATATAAAATGCATTGTTTAAATTGTTTTGGATACAACAACGTACATACATGATTGGAATTGTTATTTTAAAGTACAATGGGTCAAAGGGGTCATGGTTTAATGGTGAATATGGTGACATGTTAAACTATTTACCACAGTTCAATTTCCTTGAGGTAAAACTAAGTAATTAGGTTCATATACATAAATTTGGTGTCTCGCTAGGTTGTGACCTTAAAATTAGATGATAATGACGATGATGATGCATTGTTTTTATTGTTTTAGATATAAAAACATGTAGACATGATTGACATTGTTCTTTTACTATATAATGAGTCAATGGATCATCATTTAGTGGTGAAGATGATGGCATGCCAAATTATTTTTCAAGGTTCAATTTTATTGAAATATGAATAAGTGATTAAGGTTATATGCAAGTGCTTAGCTACTTTGACGAAATAGTGTTCTTATCACAATTTAACAAAATAGAAGTACTTGTGTTAATGGTTTATGCCTTGAGAATTGTTTCATTTGCACAAGATTGAAGCGATCCACTTATGATGTTGAACCCATTGTAATGTGATGCAGGAGCATCGTCAGCAAGCACGCGTGGCTGGATAGCTCGATGTCTGGGAATCATTTCGGAATCTCAAACGTTGGGAGTTACTGCAAATATTTTGGAGCTGATTGGAAAAATGGAAGAAGATCAAAATGCTTGGGAGTGGATGATCACGAGTGATCTAAGAGTTTCACTTCGAGTCTTGAATGTAACTAAACTTATGTAGCAGTGAGAGCTTTTTTTTTCGTTTTCTGAGTAGACGATGTAGTCAGGGGGAACCCTAAGGACCCTCTGAGATAAATAGAGGTTTTGTACGCCCAAATGAGGCTGCTATGAGTTAGTAGGATTTATTTGAGTTTTGAGTTATTGGTTTGATATTAGTTGTAGCCATTTACTTTTGAATGAATATGACAGAGGAGAATTGACTCAAATGCATAGCACTGTTATTGTTTGTAATTCTTTGTTATTGTGTTTTCATAAATTAATGAATTTCATTATGAATCGATGAAACTATGAATGTTAGTATAAGTTTCAATTGTTTCTCTTATGTTGAGTGAGTGCAAGGTGTGCACACCGAACACAAGGAGTGTGTGACGGGGTCTGTTTCGTTTCCGAAGGTCAGAAGAGATAGCACAAAACTTTCCCTTGGAAAGGAGTGCAAAGCAACTGATGCTAGGTGTGCACAGTCACCCGCAAGAACCAACTCTTGTGTAAGAATCTATTGCAAGGAGCGCACAGATTTGGAATTCGGCTAAGTGTCGAAGGGACTCCATAAGAGTCAAAGGAGCGAAAGGTGAAATCTTGACTTGATCATAGTCATTGATCCAAGGAAATATCTGGGTCATCGATCTAGCGCCATCGCGATTTAAAATATTGGGATAACGGAAGTAAGGAGACTCCCAAAGTCGTGAAACGTGAAATCGTGAATCGATCTGAACCATTAGATCATGGGGAGTCGTGAGTTGTCGATATGATGCTCGCAAATATCAGGAATCGGGGATCGGGAGAAACAAGGTGAACCAACCTCCAAAGTCACGAAATGAGAAATCGCAACTTGATCGTAACCGTTGATCGAGGGAAGATCATGGACCGTGGATCTAATCATATCGGGAGTTCCCAATACTCGAAATCCTGACGCGCTTGAGAATTGAGCCCCAGGTCATGACCAGAGGTCACATTGAGGGAATATTAGGGAGGGATTAGTACACGCTAGGCTCTTGTCAGGGTTTAGGAAGTCAGGAGAATCAAGGAGATTCACATGTAAAGACCCGACGCAAAATCATGAAACACCTTTTGGGTTAGGCTCGTGGTCACAACCAGTGGTCGCGTGAGAGAATCTTGCACCTGGTGCTTGTTCGCACGATGGAGTTTCATGAAAAGGACCTGTGGACATTTCTTGAAGACTCCAGTAGAGAATCAAAGAGCTACTCCATCTCTTATATTGAGAAGATCTAGAGACTGGGAGGTCAGCAGACCCTGCTGAGGTAGGGGCACTGCATCAAGTGGTATTAGAGCTAATTTTCGTCTGTAGATTTTAGGTGAAGGATATAAGGGAGACGAAAGAACTCGAAGCTATACTCTGTGTGTGAGAGACATTCAACATAATTCCACCAAGGAGATGAGTGGAACAACCTTTAGCCAATTGGGTTGTAGAAAGGGAGATGCAAGAACTTCGTGCAAGATTGGAGGCGATGGAGGCAGCACAAAGAAGAGCACCTGATGTTGGAGACATCAACGATGCAGAGAGTGAAGAAGTAGAAGTCAAAGAAGTTGCAGGAGAGAATGTTGTTGAAGAACGCTTGCTAAGAGCAGTTGTCATATTGGGAGCTAGAGCCAAGATAGAGGTCCCAATGTACGAAGGCAATTTGGATGCTGAAGAGCTGTTGGATTGGGTACGATCCATGGATAAATATTTCGACTATGAAGACGTCGATGAGGAGAAAAGGGCGAGACATGCTGTCAAAAGACTCAAAGGACATGCAACACTATGGTGGGATGAACTGCAAGCTGAGAGGAGAACCAACGGTAAATAGAAGATAAAGAATTGGGACATAATGGTAGCCAAGCTGAAGGAAAAATTCATGCCCAAAGATTACCAGATCAATCTGCTCAAGAAATTGAAGAACCTAAGACATAAGGGTATGACAATTAAAGAATACACAGAGGATTTCTACAAGCTGAACATCAGAACTAGACAAAGAGAGAAGGATGAAGAAAAAGTTGTCAGGTATATAAATGGCCTGAGATATGAAATCTAGGATGAGATCAACATGATGTCAGTAAGGACAGTGGAGGATGCTTATCGGTTTTCACTGAAGGCGTAGGATAAGTTGGCCAGAAAAAAAAACCAATGAAGTAGAGGTAGAAGCCCAATCTCGAACAAAGGCAAGACAATTGCCCATAAAAAAGCACAAAAATCCAAAGATGAGACTGAGAAACCACATAGTCACTCAGGAAGAGGAGGGATTTCCCAAGGAAGACAAGATGGTGCAAGAAGTTCTTCCAAAGGAAGAGGAAGAGACATAGGAAGAGAAGTGAGATGTTACACCTGTGGAAAGGCAGGACATAAGTCTTGGGAATGTCCCGAGAGAAAGAAAGAAGGAGAAGGTGAAGCTCACATTTCAGAAGCACATAGGAGAAATGTTGAAGAAAAAGGAGCAGAGGATGGAACATCTCTGATGTTGAGAAAATTTCTCTTAAAACCAGAGGCAGAAGTTGAAAAATCAGTGCAGAGAAACAACCTATTCAGGACAGCTTGCAAGACTAAGGACAGAGTCTGCAAAGCGATAATTGACAGCGGGAGCACTGACAACTTAGTATCCACAGAGATGGTGGAGAAATTGGAGCTGGAGACAACTGCACATCTGAAACCATACAAAGTCTCATGGTTGCAGAAAGGACACCAAGTAATGGTTACTAAACAACGCTTGGTTGAATTTAAAATAGGAGGATATAGAGATGAAATTCTATGTGATGTAATTCCCATGGATGTGTTCCATATATTGTTGGGAAGACCATGGTAGTTTTATAGGAATGCCATTCATGATGGGATGAAGAATACATACACCTTGGAGAAGAATGGTAGGACACACATGTTGCTGCCAATAGAGGAGAAGAAAGTGAAAGAGGAAGCCAACACAAGCATACTTCTCATGAGTGGGAAGGAACTCCTGAGAGAAGTTAAGAAAGGACATGAGATGCAATTTGTTTTGGTGAGGAAACCTAGAGTTGTCCTTACAATTACTTCGATGGATGATTTGCCTGAAGAAATTTGGGAATTGTTGGATAATTTTGCTGACATAGTGGTGGATGAGTTTCCTAACTCATTACCACCCATCAGAAGTATCATCCATCATATTGATCTGATACCAAGAGAAAGTTTGCCAAACAAAGCAGCATATAGACTAACACCTCGAGAGAATGAGGAGGTAAAGAACCAAGTCCATGAATTGTTAGATAAAGGGTTGGTCAGAGAGAGCTTGAGTCCATGCACGATGCCAACTGTGTTGAGTCCAAAGAAATATGGACGATGGAGAATGCGTATGAACTCAAGAGCCATTAATAAGATCACCATCAGGTATAGATTTCCTTTTCCAAGAATGGATGATTTAATGGAGTGTTTAAGTGGAGAAAATTTCTTTTCTAAGATAGATTTGAAAAGTGGGTATCACCAGATAAGAATGAGAGAGGGTGATGAATGGAAGACATCATTTAAGACAAATGAAGGTTTGTATCAGTGGCTTGTTATGCCATTTGGCTTAACAAATCCCCAAGCACTTTTATGAGATTGATGAATGAAATACTGAAAGATTTCATTGGCAAGTTTGTAGTTGTATATCTGGATGATATATTGATATTTAGCAAGACTAAAGAGGAGCATTTGAGACACCTGACGCTAGTGATGAGAAGACTACAAGAGGAGAAGCTGTTGATAAATCTGAAGAAGTCCTCTTTTATGAAGACAGAACTCATTTACTTGGGTTTTGTGATCTCTTCAAATGAACTGAAGATGGATCTAGAAAAGGTGAAAGCAATCAAAGAATGGTCGTCACCGAGAAGCATGTTTGAGGTAAGAAGCTTCCATGGATTAACAAGTTTTAATAGGAAATTCATCAGAGACTTCAATGGAATTTGTGCACCAATGATGGATACAGTGAAGATGAAGCACAAGTATTTTAAGTGGACAGAGGAGGTCGAGAGGAGCTTCAATACGCTAAAGGAGAAAATAACAGAACGACCAATTATGGTCTTGCCAAATTTTGAAAAGTCATTTTAGGTGAGATGCGATGCAAGTGGAGTTGCAATTGGAGCAGTTTTGAGCCAGGATAATAGGCCTGTTGCCTATTTCGGTGAAAATTTGAATGAGACTAAGAGGAAATACTCCACATATGAAAAGGAGTTTTATGCCATAATTCAAGCCCTGAGGAAGTGGAGACATTACCTTGTCCCACAAGAATTTGTCTTGTACAGTGATAACCAAGCTTTACAATTCATAACCAGATGGGAAAAATTGAATCAGAAGCATGCAAAGTGGATTGAGTTTATGAAAAAATTTACTTTTGTCATAAAACATATTCTTGGGAATGCTAACAAAGTTGTTGATGCATTGAGCAGGAGATGTTTGATTCTGCAGGAATTTCAGGTGAAGACTTTGGGGTTTGAACACCTGAAGGATATGTATTGTGATGATGCATATTTCAAGGAGGCATACAAAGCATGCGCGAATCCCGTGCTAAGAGATAAGAGCCAATGGGAAGAGTATATGATTCAAGAGGGATTGTTGTTCAAGGGAAATCAATTATGCATACCAAAATGTCCAATGAGGGACAACCTTTGAAGGAGAAGTATAGTGGAGGATTGGTTGGACATTTCAGCCATGATAAAACATTCACACAATTGAGAAGTTCATACTATTGGCCAGGTATGAGGACAAAAGTGGTGAAATTTGTGAACAGATGTAGAATCTTCCAACATGCAAAAGGAAAAATACAGAACACTCGATTGTATCAACCATTGCTAATACCAAAAAGGCCTTGAGATGCGATAAGCATGGATTTTGTGTTAGGACTTCCAAGAACGCAAAGAGGATGTGATTCCATATTTGTGGTGGTGTATAGATTTTCAAAGATGGAACACTTTATCCCATGCCAGAAGACCAGTGATGCAACACATGTTGCAAATCTATTTTTCAAGGAAGTTGTGAGACTTCATGGCCTACCCAGAAGCATCGTCTGGGACAAAGACACAAAATTTGTTGGTCATTTTTGGAGAAGACTATGGAAGAATTTGGGGACAAATTTTTCCTTCAGCTCATCTTATCACCCTCAGACAAATGGACAAACTGAGGTGGTAAATAGAAGTTTGGGAAACTTGTTGAGGAGTCTAGTCACTAAGCATCATAACCAGTGGGATCAAATTCTTCCACAAGCAGAATTTGCATACAACAACTCGCCAAACAGAAGCAGTAGAAAGAGCCCATTCCAGATATTGTATGGAATGAAACCTAGGGGAGTATCCAAGTTGAGAGACTTGGGACATTGTGAGATAAAAAGCGTTGGAGTAGAAGATTTTGCTGCAGAAATGCAGAAGCTCCATAGCCAGATTAGAGAACAATTACAGAACTCTAGCCAAGAGTACAAGTACAGAGTTGATCAACATCGCAGAGAACTTCAATTTGAGGTAGTGTTAGAGTCAGAAGTCACTCCTGGATTGCTTGCAGGAGAAGAGCCCAACGCCCATCAGTTTTATGTCACAATTTGTTTAATGGGGTGATCGGATGGGTAAACACTCAAGAAGATATAGCTTTAACTCGGGAAACCGAGCCTGGCATGTAGAAAGCAAGGGAGGTCTTGATCCAACTTCTGTCAGTAAATGGATTAAAGGTTGGTAGATGGAAGACTTGTGAGAAGGGCGAGCAAGACTGCCTCGGGTGATAGGCCTTCGAAAGCTTGAGGGTGAAAAACTGAGAAGCCAAGATCCTCTTGGTCTAGAGCTTCAAGGAGCTGAGGGGTGACTCGACTGAATCCTTCAATTCCAAGTTGTTCAGTGCTAAGAAAATCACAGGAACCGATTAGAAACAATGCAACTGTTACAGTGATCCAACCTACATCATCCGATAACAGCTACAACTCGACTGGATCCTCCAATTCCGAGTTGTTCTAACATAGTAAACAAAGAGATGGAAAAGAAGCTGACATCCATATATTAAGAAGTCTCAAATGCCTTGTACATTAACCAGAGCAACCAGCGCTTCATCAAAAATTTACAATCGAGAGCCTTGCTCAACCATCGATGCTTTACAAAATACAAAGACTGAGTTTATATACTCAGAGAAATTCGCCTAACAGAGGCGTGCCCAGTCACCCAAGGCTTGGTGTCCCTTCAGTCAAACTCGTACTGATATCCTTCTTCAAATGCCACTTTAACTGCGCATGACTCTTGCAAGGAGAGTAGCTGAGCCATTAAGTGTTGAGCTAGCGTGTGCAGAATTCTCTATTTAGTCGAGGACTTCGGCATGACTTCTTTGGAAAAATTGGTACACAGGATCCCTTCGGGAAGATAGCTTGCCAGATCCTCCATACCTCACACTTAATGAATGAGGAGAGATTTCAACCACCCCTTCTTGCCTTCATTTACTCCAAGAAAAAACCAGGACTGAGGTTGGATTGGATAGCACCTGGAGATCACGATGATCCTTTCGACGATTGGACTCGACAGCCTTGGCTCCTTTTGCACAACTCTTTCTATTTTCCCATGTGACGACGGGCTGTGACCCTGCGTTTATTCTCAAAGGTGCTTTCGGCGTTCGCGAATAGGAAGGGTTTGATCCTTGCTTCTTAAAATCACGATGAGCGAAACGCCGAGATGGCTTGAGTTGGCGCCATGCGTCCCCTTAGATCTGACGGTCCTGAACTCACTCGGTGATGCTGTGGGCCCGGGTCCTGAACACTCCCGGCACTTCGCGCATCGAGAATATGAAGGAGCTGCTCCTTGTGCGTTGAAGTCGTGATGAGCGAAAAGGCGAGGGGCCTAATAGCGCACCACGTGTTCCCTTTGGATGGACGGTTGGAGTGGTTCCGTGACAGTGCGGACCCGACTTTGGGAGCCTTCGGTGCTTTTGGGGTTCGGGGTTTCGAGACATGGGACAACATGGAACCTTCACCCTTCGAACTCCTGAATGTCGAAACACCGACGTGACTAGATCTCGCGCCATGCGTCCTCTGGATGGACGGCTGCTATCTTTCCTTGCACACGATATGGGCGCTATCCATTGTGCTAACCTCGGCGCAACTTCGCTAACCGTGATTTCCTGCCAACCACTGATCTGTTCCTTTGGATGAATCCTGACCATTGAAATCGGACTGCTCGCTCGCTCGATTTAAGCTCGAAATGGACTTCTTCTGTGAGTTGCGCTCGGCGCTTATCGCGCCACTTGCAGACCTGAATGCTCTCATGCTTCGGACGAGAAATGTTACTAACATTAGGCTCCATGGGGGATAGAGTCGTCCCTGTGATGCTCTAAGGACTCATTTTGCAGTTCCAGTGCCTTGTTGTTGGGCTATGGGGTCATTTATTTGAAACTTAAAGACAGAAAGAAAAACAATATTTACAACCGCGAAAGAGCCATGTGCGGCTCAAGAGAAAAATATTTTTAGGAAATGCCCATTCACAGGGCCATTGAAAATTTCTTGATCCTTCAAATCCAGTACCCTGTAGGTGTTATTCAAGAATACTTTGGATACTTTGAAAGGCCCGATCCACAGGGCTTCGAATTTTCCGTGCTTGCCTTTATCCTGTTTAGGAGCATCCCATTTCAGTACCAGGTCTCCTATCTGAAACTCTTCCTTCTTGGCCTTCTTATCAAAATCCCGCTTGATCCTTTGTTGATGGTCTTGAATTCTACCCATTACCTACTCCCTGACCTGCTGGACTTCCACTAGCTGATGGATTCTTCTGATCATGTCATCAGGATCCTCTTGATGATCCTGGAGGAATTTTGCTACAAGAATGGCTGAATGAGAAGGAAAAATATTCTTTGCTCCATAGACTAATTGGAAAGGGGAGACACCTATAGATCTCTTCGTGGTCACTCGATCGGCCCATAGAGGAAATTTCAATTTTGCATGCCAAGCCTTCTTGTTTTCTTCCAACAACCTTTTGATGATCCTTATTAGGCTTTTGTTGGAGGACTCTGCTAAACCATTTCCCTGGGGATAATATGGGGTGGAGTGAATCAGTTTGATCCTGAATTGCTCACAAAACTTGGGTAACATCTCATCCCTAAAAGAGGCTGTGTTATCAGTGACAATCTTACTTGGGCAGTTGAATCTCGTGATGAGGTCCTCCAGAAATCCAATGATTACCTTGTGGGAAGCACTCCTGGTGGGGATAGCTTCAATCCACTTGGTAAAGAAATCTGTAGCAGTCAGGATCCATCTGTGCTTCCCACTGGAAGCGGGGTGAATTTCTCCAATGAAATCTAGGCCCCATTGCTGGAAAGGTCCTGAAACAACCACAGGATTTAACGACAAAGACTTAAGCTGTTGTTTTCCTGCAAATCTTTGACATTTAGTGCAAGCTCTGACCCTTCTATGGACATCAATGAACAAGGTGGGCTAGTAGTACCCGGCTCTGAGAATTTTGTGGGTTGTGGCCTTCCAGAAATGGTGCCCTCGACATAGGCCGCTGTGAAATTCAAACATGATCCTGTCGGCCTCTTGTGGATCCATGCATTTTAAAAGTACCCCCAGGGGGTCTTTCCAGTATAAACTTTGATCGATAAGGCAGTATCTCGCTGCCTTGAGCTTCATATCTCTTTCTTTGTTTCTTTGCAGACCGTCTAGAGGCTGCAACTCTTGCAGAAAGTATATGACATCCTTATACCAAGGACATCGAGCCAGTGGGATCTCCCTTTGAGGGTCTATTTCAGGCAGCCGACCGTGCTGAATTCCTGAGAATTCAGTGATGAAACTTACCCCCAAAGCTTGACAATTGGCTTCAACCAATAGCTTGGCTAAACCTTGACCTTTGATCAATTTGGTAGGCTTTATTTCCAAGTCAAATTCCAGAATCTTGGCTATCCACTTACTCCTCCTCCCGTCTATGTCAGGCTGAATAAGGATGTCTTTAATAGCACCTGAGGGGACATAAGCGATGATTTTTTACTGCAAGACATAGATCCTAAAGGCCTTGAGAGCCTTTACCAGAGCATAGGCCTGCTTCTCCATGGTGTCATACCTGACTTCGGCATCCCTCAATGCTCGGCTGAAATAGGAAATAGGCTACTCTAGCCCAACCTCGTTTGTCTGTAATAAAACAACAACCACCATGTCAGGTGAGGCAAAGGAGAAAATAACTAAATCCTTTGAGTAGTCGAGACTAATAAGCACAGGGGCTTCATTCAGGGCCTTCTTTATTTGCTCAAAGGAATGTCACGATTCATAAGTCCACCTCACTTCATTTCCTTTCCTTAACATGGCTGTTATAAGTTTTACCTCATCAGCAAAGTTAGGCACAAACCTCCTCAGAAAATGAATCTTACCAAGGAAAGATTGGACCTCCTTCTTGGACCTCGGGGTTGATAAGGCTTGTATTGCCTTAACACTGCTAGGGTCAATCTTGACTCCTTCTGCTGATACTATGTGGCCTAGTAACTTTCCCTCCTACATGGCGAACAAAGATTTCTTGGGGTTTAATGAAATGCCAAAACTCTTGCATTTCAGGAAAACCTTCCTGAGATGACAACAGTGTTCTTTGTCATATTTTGAAAACACTATGATGTCATCCAGATAGACAACTACAAATTTATCCTTTTCCCCAACGAAAGCTATGTCCATGGCACTCTGGAACATTTCCCTTGCATTCATTAATCTAAACGGCATCTTGGCATACATGAATGTGCCCCATGGAGTGGTAAATGTCGTCTTTTCCCTGTCCTCGGGCAGAATAGAGACTTGATTGTAGCCAGAGAAACCATCGATCATGGGCATCCTGGATGCCCCCGTTACCCTCTGCAGTATATATTCCATCTTTGGTAAGGGGTACTTATCCTTTCGCGAGCTCCTGTTCAGGTTTCTGAAGTCTACACAGAGTCTGATTTCTCCATTCTTTTTCCTTACTAGTACCAAGTTGGCCACCCACTCTGAGTATCTCAGTGGTACGATGATCTGGGCCTACAGCAGCTTCTTCACTTCCCTCTCCATGATAGGCAGCAGCATAGGATTGATCTGTCTCAGCTTCTTCCTAAATGGATTTGCCTCCCCTTTCAACGAGATTTTATGCTCGATGACAGAAGTGTCATATGTTTTGAGGTCTTCGTAGGTCCAGGCGAAAACGTCAGCAAATTCCCTCAAAATTCCAATGTATTCAGACCTCTACTCCTTTGTTAGACTTCTTGACAATTTGACAAACTTGGGCTCACTCTCGGTGCCAATGTTGCACTGAATAGTACCAGCGTCATCCTCCGAGATTTCCCCCTTTAATGACACATCATTTCTATCAAAAAGCCTTTCCAAAGGAACCAGTCCCCTTGGAATATGGTTGCTGGGGAGATGCATAATGTCATGCTTTGCTATTTTACTCAACAACTTACCCCCATCAAGACCTTTTTCAGAGACAAAATCTTGGTTGATATGCATCTCTGAAAATTCTTCAACAATCTCCAAGAATTTCTTGATCTCGAGATCATCCTCGAATACCTTCCAATGTTTGACATTGTCAGGTATGGAGGGCCTGTATTTTACTTCTACATCATATCTGAATTTGGGCGGCAAGGGTACTTTGAAATTGCTTGCTGATGTAGCCAAGGAATCTGCCACTGTGTTCTCCTCTCTTGGGATGAAAGAGATGTTAAATGCTGAGAAGAAACTGTCAATTAGGTCCCATACCTCATTTCTGTAACTCCTGAGTCGAGGATGCTTAGCCTGATAAACGCTTATGATCTGTTGGACCACCATCATCGAACACTGCTACTTCCTAAATTCCCATTTCCCTTGCGGCTCTTAACCCCAGGAAAAGAGCTTCATACTCTGCCACATTGTTGGTAGCTTCAAATTCTAGTTTGTATGATAGAGATATTGTTTCCTGAGCAGGTGACACAAAAAACACCCCAGCTCCAGTGCCTTCCCTAGAACAGGCTCCATCAAAGAACATTTTCCAGATGGGGGTGATAGAGGGAGGAAATTCATGGGAAGTGGTGGGTGGCTTTCTAAGTTTTATAAAGGGCTCGGGAGCATTAGTGAGTTGTAGTACACTGAAACCTAAATCAGTGTCCAAGGCAAAAATGGGATGGTTGGTAGGGTTGGCCTCATCATTGATTATATAGGCCAATTGGGCTTCCCTGTATAGCCTCCTATGTTCTCCTCCAAACACTGGGATAGTAGCATATGTGAGGTCCATCTGTAAAGTTCCCCCTAGTCGTTTTATCCAAGACCTTGATAACAACATAACGAACTTGGGGGGAACATCAGCCACTACAATATCCATGACCACACTTTTCATGGGCAACTGAAACAAGGTCACGACCAGGTCTTTGATGACTCCTAGACATTGAACTTTTCTGGAATCAAAGAAATAGAGGTCATGATAGGCTCAGGTGACTTCCAGCCCTAACTCTTCCATGAAATTTTTGGGCATGAGGTTGTGAGAAGCCCCCGAATCCATCACGCAGTTGTGCAATACCTTGTCATGTATGTTCAAGGAAGTGTAGAAGGGAGGAGATGAGTCATTCCTATATTCTACCATAGGACCTAGGACAACTGCAGGCTTTTCATCTTGCAAATTGATGGAGTCTGTGAGAAGGCATGAGACCTCAGACTGTAAAATCTCAGAGAAGCGTTTCTTGAACCCTTCATGCTTAATCAACTCGGTGAGGGGCACAGGAATTCTGATCTTTTGAATTTCATGCTCGAAATTAAAAGAAGATGTAAGCTTTGGAATTTCTCTTATTTTGAGAACATGACTCTGGATTATGGGAGAGAGAAGTCAGGGATTCTTACCTCTGTGACTGTCCGCTACTTCATTAGTAGGCTTTTCTGTTCTAGTGGGATGCTCAGGAACATCAGGTGCTACTGTCTTTTTCTTAGACCTCAAATCATATTTGCCTTGGCTACCACTAGTCTTGTCTCCCTTGCTCAGTTCATTTAGCTGAACGTCCATGAGAGATTCCTCATATACTAATTGAGTGAGATGAGGAAAAGGGGGAGTGTCCCCGAAGTAATGGATTTCAAGATCAAGCTCATCTGTTTCCTCTTCTTCCCCCTCAGCCATAAAATTGTTTTGAAAAGGGGGCTGAATCTTCTGGTCTTCTCTGTCTCTTCCCCTCTCCCTTTGCACAGTCGGGGAAGTAATATTGTTTGGCCTCCTGAAACCTCCTTTGTTTTTGGAATTATGCGGGCCCTTGTATGCTTGCCTCCCCTCCACCTTCATTCTCTCCATCTCTGCAGACAAAGACTTCACCATCTTGGTCAGTTCATCCACTTGAGGGTGGGGCACTGATGGGCTAGAAGTTGAGGCTTCAGCTCTTCCCTTTTGCCTGTCTGCATCGGCCTTATTCCTCAGTCTATCCACTGATAATACATTAGATTCCACTTCTATGGCCGCATCTTGAATTTGATCTAAGGAGGTGGCTCTTCTTGCTCTCAATAAAAGACAAAAATCGGGACCAAACGCACTAGCATAAGAAATCTTGGTCGAGGCTTTTGAGGGTTTTATTTCAGCAGGAATTTTATTATACATTTTATTGAATCTTTTGGAGAAGTCAGAGACAGAATCTCCGTCCATCTTCTTCAAAGACCCGAACTCTGTCCTATAATACATGAAATCCTTTCTATCTCCCCACTGCCTCAGGAAAACACTATCCAGGGCTTCGATTCCAGCAATAGATCCGAGGGCCAATCCTCTAAACCATTTCCTCACCTCACCATCCAGGCTCTGGACGAAAACTCTCATCCATAAATCTTCATCTTCAATGTTCAAGTTGTCTGCATAACTGTAGAAAGCAGCCAGGTTCTCTTTCGCAGTTACGTCCTCTTCCCTAGTGAACTTGGGCATGTATTTCAAGTAATCTCCAACGGGGAGAGGATTCATAGGATGAGGTAGGATTAAGGGAGCATATTTGGCAGCGACTATGGTGTCCATTCTATTTAGAGGTGGATTAGCACCAACCATGGGAATATTAAGTGGATGAGAACTTGGACGAGAAGGAGTTTGCGAGGGGGCTACTGGGAATGAGTCTCGAAGTGGAATGGGAAACAGAAAGGGATTTAAGGAGAAGGCTAACGGGCTTAAGTCAACAGGTGCTCCTCTTTATGTAGGAGTGGGAAAGTCTTCTGTGGTCCTGGGTCTACGCCAAGGTACAACTTCAGAGGAGAGGGGAGTGACAAGGATTTCTCCCTCCAATCCCAGACTAGGAGGGGAAAACTCAACAGGAACACCCGAAATTCAGGAAACAGGAAACCTCAGAACGAGGTCTATTAAGAAACTGAGGGGGAGAAAATGAAGCTCCTACAGAAGGAGATGGTGGAATACCTGGTTCGATGGTGGAAGTTTCTTCTTCAGAGGCCTTTCCTTTTCTGAGAACCACCTCTGGATCAGTTTCAGGTGTAGCTAGAGGCAGTTGTGGATGAGACTGCGTGTGTCTGCCTCTGAACGCCACAATTATCACGGTAGGTTCGTCATAGTGGAATCGTCACAATGGAGTTGCCAGGTGCATAGTAGCAATCTTCAAAAGCTTTATTACCTAATGCACCTTCAGAACCAGAGGCTCAATGTCGTTCAATCCCGGGGAAAATTTTCAACTTCGTCCCCGGCAACAGTGCCAAAAATGTTAGCGTCAGAAGTCACTCCTGGATTGCTTGCAGAAGCAGAGCCCAATGCCCATCAGTTTTATGTCATGATTTGTTTAATGGGGTGATTGGATGGGTAAAGACTCAAGAAGATATAGCTTTAACTCAGGAAACCGAGCCTAGAATGTAGAAAGAAAGGGAAGTCTTGATCCAACTTCCGTCAGTAAATGGATTAAAGGGTGGTAGATGGAAGAATTGTGAGAAGGGCGAGCAATATCGCCTCGGGTGACAGGCCTTCGGAAGCTTGAGGGGGAAAAATTCAGAAGCCAAGATCCTCCTGGTCCAGAGCTTCAAGGAGCTGAGGGGTGACTCGACTGAATCCTTCAATTCCAAGTCGTTCAGCACTAAGAAAATCACAGGAACCGATTAGAAACAATGCAATTGTTACACTGATACAACCTACATCATCCTATAACAGCTATAACTCGACTGGATCCTCCAATTCCGAGTTGTTCTAACATAGTAAACAAAGAGATGGAAAAGAAGCTGACATCCATAAAGTAAGAAGTCTCAAATGCCTTGTACATTAACCAGAGCGACCAACACTTCATCAAAACTTTACAATCGGGAGCCTTGCTCAACCATCGATGCTTTACAAAATACAAAGACTGAGTTTATATACTCAGAGAAATTCACCTAACATAGGCGTTCCCAGTCACCCAAGGCTTGGTGTCCCTTCAGTCAAACTCATACTGATATTCTTCTTCAAACGCCACTTTAACTGTGCATGGATCCTACAAGAAGAGTAGTTGAGCCATTAAGTGTTGAGCTAGCGTGTGCAGACTTCTCTGTCTAGTCAAGGACTTCGGCATGACTTATTTGGAAAAATCGGTACACAGGATCCCTTCGGGTAGACAGCTCGCCAGATCCTCCATACCTCACACTTAATGAATGAGGAGAGGTTTCAACCACCCCTTCTCGCCTTCATTTACTCCAAGCGAAAACCAGGACTGAGGTCAGATCGGATAGCACCTGGAGATCACGATGATCCTTTCGGTGACTGGACTCAATAGCCTTGGCCCCTTTTGCACAACTCTTTCTATTTTCCCATGTGACGATGGGCTGTGACCCTGCATTTATTCTCAAAGGCGCTTTCGACGTTCGCGAATAGGAACGGGTTGATCCTTGCTTCTTAAAATTGTGATGAGCGAAACGTCGAGATGGCTTGAGTTGGCGCCACGCGTCCCCTTAGATCTGACAGTACTGAACTCACTTGGTGATGCTGTGGGCCCGGGTCCTGGACACTCCCGACACTTCACGCATCGGGAATATGAAGGAGCTGCTCCTTGTGGGTCGGAGTCACGATGAGCGAAAAGGCGAGGGGCATAATTGCGCACCATGTGTTCCCTTTGGATGGACGGCTGGGGCGGTTTTGTGACAATGCGGACCCGACTTTGGGCGCCTTCGGCGCTTTTGGGGTTCGGGGTTTCGAGACATGGGACAACATGGAACCTTCACCCTTCGAACTCCCGAACGCCGAAACACCGACGCGACTAGATCTCGCGCCACGCGTCCTCTAGATGGACGACTGCTATCTTTCCCTGCACACGATATGGCCGCTATCCATTGTGCTAACCTCGGTGCAACTTTGCTAACCGCGATTTCCCGCCAACCGCTGATCTGTTCCTTTGGATGAATCCTGACCATTGAAATCAGACTTCTCGCTGGCTCGATTTAAGCCCGAAATGGACTTCTTCTATGAGTTGTGCTTGGCGCTTATCGCGCCACTTGCAGGCCTGAACGCTCTCGTGCTTCGGACGAGAAATGTTACTAATAGGTAGGAGATCAGGTTCTGGCACATCTCAGGAAAGAAAGGTTCCCTAGGGGAACATATAACAAGTTAAAAATGAAGAAGTAGAGCCATGTAAGATCTTGAGGAAGTTTGATACAAATGCCTATGAGATTGAGCTACCAAATGATGTGGGCATATCACCCATATTTAACATTTCAGACATGTATCCTTACTGGAAAGATGACGCAGAGGGATCATAAGATCAAGATAAGATTCAGTGGGAGAAACAAATTCTGATAGCATAAAAACCACAAATGGAGAAGATCATTGATCAAAGAATTGGCAAGAAGACCAGGAGGAAGACCTATCTTGAATATCTAGTTAAGTGGAAGGGACACCGAATAGAGGATGTCAGTTGGAAAAATGAAGTTGATATCCAGAAGCATGGAAATTCAGTGCAGGATCTCATGGACAAGAGTCCATGAATTTTTGTCTAAGGGGAGTATGATGTAGGAGCATCATCAACAAGCACGCGTGACAGGAAAACTTGGCACCTGGGAATCAATTTAGAATCTCAAACGATGGGAGTTACTGTGAATATTTTGGAGATGATTGGAAAAACAGAAGAAGATCAAAATGCTTGGGAGAGGATGATCACGAGTGATCTGGGAGTTTCACTCTAAGTCTTGAATGTAACTAAACTTAGGTAGCAGTGAGAGTTTTTTTTTTTCGTTTTCCGATTAAACGATGTAGTCGGGGGGAACCCTAAGGACCCTCTGAGATAAATAGAAGTTTTGTATGCCCAAATGAGGTTGTTGCGAGTTAGTAGTAATTTTCTAAGTTTTGAGTTATTGGTTTGATATTCGCTGTAGCCATTTACTTTTGAATGAATATGACAGAGGAGAATTGACTCAAATGCATAACATTGTTACTATTTGTAATTCTTTGTTATTGTGTTTTCATAAATGATTGAATTTCGTTATGAATGGATGAAACTGTGAATGTTATTATAAGTTTCAATTGTTTCTCTTTTATTGAGTGAGTGCAAGGTGTGCACACGGAACACAAGGAGTATGTGATGGGTTCTATTTCGATTCTGAAGTTTAGAAGAGATAGCATAGAACTTTTCCTTTGCAAGGAGTGCAAAGCGACTGCTGCAAGGTGTGCACAGTCACCCACAAGAACCAAGTCTTGAGTAAGAATCTGCTGCAAGGAGCGCACAGATTTGGAATTCGGCTAAGTGTCGAAGGGACTCCATAAGAGTCAAATGAGCGAAAGGTGAAATCCCGACTTGATCACAACTCTTGATCCAAGGAAAGATCTGGGATGTCGATCTAGCGCCATCACAATTTCGGATATCGAGAGAATGGAGGTAAGGAAACTCCCGAAGTCGGGAAATGTGAAATCGCGAATCGATCTGAGTCGTTAGATCATGGGGATATGTGAGTCGTAGATCTGACGCTCACAAATATCGAGAATCAGAGATCGGGAGAACAGAGGTGAACCAACCTCCAAAGTCGTGAAACACGAAATCACGAATTGATCGTAGCCGTCGATCAAGGGAAGATCATGGACCATAGATCTAATCATATCGAGAGTTCCCGATACGCAAAATCCCGACGCGCTTGAGAGTTGAGCCCTAGATCATGACCGGAGGTCACATTGAGGGAAGATAAGGGAGGGGTTAGTACACACTAGGCTCCTGTCAGGGTTTCAGAGGTCGGGAGAATCGGGGTGATTCACACGCAAAGACCTGATGCACAAAATCGTGAAACGCCTTTTGGGTTAGACTCATGGTCACAGCCAGTGGTCGCATGAGAGAAGCTTGCACCTGGTGCTTGTTCGCACGACGAAGTTTCATTAAAAGGACCTGCGGACATTTCTTAAAGATTCCAGTAGGGAATCGAAGAGCTGCTCCAGCTTGGAGATTGACAAGATCCAGAGACCGGGAGGTCAACAGACCCGGCTAAGGTAGGGGCACTGCATCATAATGCTTTTATTAAATTTAAAGAAAAAAAATTCAAAAATAACAAACTAACTTTTAAAGGGCATTTTTAATAAAGAAAAGTGGGGTTCCTTATCAAAGTCTTTATCAATAAAAACTAGTTGTTAGGTTAAACTTGGAAAGTTGTTAGGAAATAGAAATGCTAGAGAGATACAAATTCCAAGAACATAGAAACATGCACACATAAATCACACGAGGTTTATCTTGGAAAACCCTTATGGGAAAAACTAGCCAACAATAGATCTATTATTCCCTTTAACCAAACCTGGCCAAGTTGACGAACCTCCTGGCCTTGGCCAAGTAAGCCTTCACCGCTCAACTCTCGGCACATTACAATGGAGTATCACCAACCTTTTAAAGGATTTCATTGCATATAATCCATAGGCTACCAAAACCATGTGCCTAAAACCATCATTGTTGATCTAACAACTATAACTCTTTCACCGAGTCAAATTTATCCTAACACTAGCAACAAGTTAAAGATTCATAAAAACTCTTCTTATCAATAAAAACTAGCAATAAACTAAAAATTCATAAAACTCTTCTAACACTAAGTCAAATATTCCCTAAACCCCACCTTTCAAAAGATCTTTATAACATTCCATGTTCTTTGTGTCTTTACTTATATAGAATAAGTTAGACATTGTATTCAAACAATAATCAAAGAATATATAGTCGACATACAACACAATAAAGTTAAAAAATTCATTTTAAGAGACCATGTACAAGAAAGCACCATATCTATGTTGGAAGGGGTGTCCTTGATTTCTTATGATTTTGATCCAGGCTCATCCATGGGTTGATCTAGGGCATATGGCTCAACCTTGTTAATCATTTGTTGTTCTTCCTTGGTGCCAACCCACCAAGTTGACTTACACTGGTGTTTCTTGGCTTGCCTTGGTCTTTTCGGGCAATGAGATGCCTCATGTCCTATTTCAAAACAAACTCTACATTGAAAAATACATTTTCATAATCTAACTTTTAAGACCAGGAGGATTTTTCACCTGTCAAGATTATTTCAATTGGAAACCCTTTGTTAAAGTCCATTTCCACACATATTCGAGCATATGTGGTGATATTGTAATTTTATGTTTCTTCACTTCTGTAGTGAAATTTCCCAAGGGCATTTCAAATAGCTTGAAGAGAGGGTAAACCCCATAAGTGCAAAGGAAAATTTGGAAGTCTTACCCAAGCCAGAGCTAAGGATATGTAACATACCCAACCACTAGCAGGATGGACACACTAATCCAAAAACACACTTCAAAATTGATTTTGAATTCTGATAACGTTTAATTAATAAAGAAGCATGAAAGACTCACATGCAATAATCAAGATTCATGTTACAACATAAAAAAAAATGAGAAATATACCATGCACAACAATAACCATCAAGCATGCATATTACACAAATGAATATCGGAGATAATAATTAATACATAGTGGAAATAAATATACAATCAAAAGAAACCATGACAGAGAGCACTTATTTTAAACAAAATAAATCACCAATTGGTTGCAGGCCGAGGATGTTCCACCCAACCACAGACGATGTTGTTGCAAGTCTCAATAGCAGGTCACTCCCGAGCTAGGTCTATGAATCCAAAAGGAAGGGTTTCATAGAAATACTCGGCTCCCCAAACCAGTCAGCACTCAAACTCTCATAGGTTTCTCATCACACAAAAATCCAAAGTACACTAGCTATATTCTCTTTAGCTTGCACCATCCAAAGACAATGAACCCCCTTCACTACCACACAGTCCCTCAGGATGTCCACTTCTTTCCAGGGCTCCAATGCATCTGGTCAAGAATCTCCATGCCGGGACTCTCATGATTCACGAATGTGAACACAGTTTATCACATGCCAATGCATCTCAAGCATGTAGTCCCAATTCATAGCTGGAATATGCCAGTAATTACTACAACCAACGAACAATGACTTCCTTCCCCAACAAATTGTTTTTCTTTCCTAGACAAGATCAAGAATGAATGAGGAATTATGAATGAATAAACATGAATGGAAAAGTGAAAGAGTGAATGGAGAAGAACCCCCAAACATCCCACAAGAGGAGTTTATATAATTACATGAAATCAAGAACCACATGGCATTTCCCCAAGAATCTCATGTAACCACTTTTCTCAATTAAAACCAATATGGATAAATAAAATACAATAAAAAGACGTATCCCCTTCATCCCCCTCTCTCGTGGAATCATAGCCCCCTATAACTTTGTCATTGTTTGTCTTGTAACAAGTGATGTATTTTATTATTTGCAATGTTCAAAGTATTACATTTCTTAGGCACTCCAGCTTATTTTAATTATTTAGGCACTCTGGCCTTTCACCAAATAAAGAAAATACATTATTAATATGGGGACTCAAAATCGGGGTATTATAATATAAGGTATATGTCATAGGATCAAAGGAAGGAGTCTAGGGTTTCTTGCATAAACTAGATTTTTCCCAAAACCAGGGACCTAACTTTAAAATCAAATCCTTGTCTTCATCATTATCAAACATCACAATAAAAAACCCTTTTTCACATGGAAATAAAGGCTTCTCCTTTAATATTAGTTGGACAAAAGTCCGAAATCCATTTGTGCAGGTCAACAAGACACGGTCACAAATCGATGAACCAACATATCAATGCAATAGAGCTATAGATCGATGCCTTAAATACAACATCTTTCACCATTGGAATAGATATAGTAGGAGATTCCTAAACCATTAGACAATTAAAAGAATACTGCACAACATCTCTAAAAGAGGACTTACCCAAATTTTCAATGGAGGGAGGAGGGGTGGTGTACCACACTCTGTGATCTTTCACTTTTATTTGTGCTATGTTATACTCTCTAATAAATATTTAATTCTAGACGAATCCCTCACTGGTACTCTTCTACTTTCCTCTGGTTCATGCTCTATATGCAATTAACAAAGATTTGTTCTCTTTAATCTACAATCCACCACCACTATGTTTGAGTTTGATTTACCTCTTTGTTGCCTAAACCACGACTTTAGTCCTTTATTTGGATGCTACAAGTTTGCATTTCTAAACAATGTAGTTGCTACTGACCACAATTTGGAGTGCCATGAATTTATTCCTTGAGTCTCAATAAGAACACACTAAATATATAAATCAGGATTGTGATTTCTATGTCAGAGTATGATACATCCTGCAGGATTCAATGTTGTCTCCTTTCCTCAAATATAAATAGGGGATTTCCAAAGCTTCCACACTTCATAAACACACAGACACAATATTGATTCTTCTACAAACATTCAATAGAAATTTAGCTAGGAAAAGAAGAATATTGAACAATAACTGGGTGTACAACTTGTAATTTTATTCATAAACCCCAAAATCTCCTTCTCTAAAACAATCTATCTTTGCCCACATACACTACCTACACCCACTCTCTCTATACTCTATGTTTTCATACTGTAGCAGGGTTATTTATACAAACAAGTAGGAAATTGATTCGAATCCCAAAATGATGGGTTTGTATCCTCCAATTTTAGATAAAATTCAAAAAAACCCTACATGTCCCTAAATTTATTCTAACTTCTCTAGATGTATGCTAAAGAAATCTAATTTGATTACATTACATGGAAATTTAGGAAAAAAAATTCTCTCTACGTAGACAAATCTAAAATCCTCTAGAACCAATTACAAAATTAGGAAAAAAAAATGCAATCTTGAATGATGCTCCTGCATCTGACTACTAAGGAAATAAAAGACATGTTCATGGTCTCTATCCCGTCAGTTCTTTAATACTTTTGTCATACTTGGAAATTTCTAAGTTTGTCATCCAAATGGCTTCTTCAAGTGGTTGATCCTTCCACTTGACAAAGTGCTAAAAGTATTTGCTTCCCCTTGTCTTCTTTACTACCTTTTTATCTAAGACTGACTCAATTTGTCTTTGTTGTGCTTTAGATACCTCTTTCTCCCATTCAATAGTCTGAACTTTATCATTTTCAGGTGCATTTATTGAAAATTCTTATGCTCCCTTACAAGGATAGAAATTTGAAACATTAAAAATTTGAGAGATTCCAATATTGTGTGGAATCTCTATTTCATAACAATTTGAAGAAAATTTCCTCAAAACTTTACATGGTCCAATTTTTTTCATTTTCATTTTATTGTGTTCCCCCTTGGGAAATCTCTCTTTCCTCGGGTGGGCCACTACCAAATATCCAACTTCAAAATTCAACTCTCTCTTTTTTTCGAATCTTCTCTATAGTTGTACTTCTTGGTGTTCTCCTAAAGTTGTTTCTTGACCTATTCATGCAATTCTTGTATGGCTATTACAAAATCTTCATCATCTGCACTTCTCATCTCCCATTTTCCCAAAATCTTCATCTTATAAATTCCTCTTGGATGCATACCATGCACAATCTGGAATGGACTTAAACATGTGCTTCTATTTGGTGAATCATTATAAGCAAATTATGTGTGTGCAAGTACTTCATCCCACTCCTTGGGATGTTCACTTATCAAACTTCTCAAGATGTTTCCTAAACTTATGTTTACTACATCTGTTTGTTCGTCAGTTTGAGGGTGGTAAGATGAACTGAAATTGAGATTTGTTCCCAACTTTTTCCAAAGAGTTCTCCAAAAATTACCAACAATTTTAGTATCTCTATCAGAAATAATACTTCTAGGAAGTCCATGCAATCTCACTACTTCTTTGAAAAACAAGTTAGCAATGTTAGTTGCATCACTTGTCTTAGTACAAGATATAAAATGTGCCATTTTGGAGAATCTATCAACAACAACAAAAATAGAATCACTGCCTTTATGGGTTTTAGGTAATCCTAAGACAAATCCATACTCACTAAATCCCATGGTCTGCTTGAAATAGGCAAAGGTTGATACAATTAAGTATTTTGACTTCTTCCTTTTGCATGTGGGCATATCCTACATCTTTTAACAAAACTTTTTACGTCAACTAGCATACCTAGCCAAAAATAATATGCATTTAATTGAGCAAATGTTTTTCCCTATCCAAAATGTCATGCTAAGCCACCATTGTGCTTCTCCTTCAACAAATTCTCTCTCATTGAACATTTTGGAATACATAATTGGTTGCCTTTGAACAACAATCCTTCTTGAATCATATAATCCATA
>JASDQU010010636.1:126389-148284 GCA_032191745.1 Picea mariana | reverse complement strand
GGGTTCTCTTACTCCACAAAGCGTCTTCCCGTGAGGGCTTTCACCATAAGAGGACCACTTTGGAGTTCATCCATATTTACTTCTTATCAACCATGACAAAAAAATAATGAGTCATATTTACATCAAACGATATTGGGTCCATTACCCAAACCTTTGTGCTACGGGGCTTTCTTCAAGGGTTGACATCAATGACAACCAACCTTAATCAACAGTGCGTTGGCTCCGAATGGTATCTGTGGTGGGGGAAAAAGGATCACAATCATCGAAGTATCTACTTAAGTCTTTACACATTCTCTTGCAGTGGTTATCGTGGTGCCCGAGGATGAGAAAAACCATTTTGATTGGCAACGATCGTATTCTGGGTATGGGGGATGCGGCCATCTTGTCTGGTGATTTGATCTTAGCTCTAAACCTAAAAGGAGTGCATTATTTATATCGGGCCTACTGTGAGCCTCATCCAGGAATGATATGCTCCAACTAGTTCACAAGCAATGAGTTGGAATTAGAGGGGCAATTAGCATCTGAATGGCAGAATTTTCGATGCACTCTCATAAATCTTGGTCTACAATTGCAAATGAGGCCAGATGAACTTAAATGGACGGGTGGCGACTCTTTAGGACTGATATCTATAAAAAATGTTTATGAGGCTTTTGAAAAAATGAAACGGAATTTTTTGATTCGAGGTTGGAGGAAGTCACTGTGGTCTTGGGACTGTCCATTAAAATTAAAGCTCTTTACTTGGTTGGTGGTTGAGAATAAAATTCTCACCTGGGAGAACCTACAACACATAGGTTTTAATGGCCCAAGCTATTGTACTTTATGCAAGAAGAGAAAGGAAACAACACATCATCTGTTTGTAGAGTGCCTATTCACGCATGTAGTCCGGGAAAGGGTTATTATGTTCATAAAAGTTGTGGGGGCGCGGACTGGCAATTCTATAATGGAATGCTTTAAAAACTGGAAATCTCATAATATTTTATATCCAACCTTGCCGACATTCATTTGTTGGTATATATGGATGGAAAGAAACTTTGCAATATTCGAGGATGGATTTCCCTCCTTTCAGAAGGTGGCATTCCAGTCCTTATCGGCCATGGGAGATTACAAATCTCAGTTGAAAGCACCAGTATCGAGGATGGTTCCTTCAATGCCTGCAGTGGGTGGAATTGTTGGTTGGTTTGATAGGGCTTCTCTTTCTTCGGGTCAAAATAATGGGGCTGGAGGGGTTATAAGGATCAGTGAGCATTGATATTATAAATGGACCATCAACTGTGGACTTGGCACTAATACTAGAGCAGAGCTGCTGGGAGCATGGACTCTTCTTAATATGGCTTCTTGGCTTTCTATTCTGGAGCTTAATGTACAGGGGGATTCAAAGATCGTCATTGATTGGCTGTGAGGGAAGGGATGCCTTCAGATGGTCTCTCTGGAGTGCTGGAAGTATAGACTTATTGAACTTATCAAGCTTTTCCAAAAAATCACCTTCTCGCATGTGTATAGAGAAGAAAACAAATAAGCAGATAGCCTATCAAAACAGGTGCTCCTCAAGGTTCCCGGGAAAATAGTCTATTTTCAATGTGAAGAGGACCATGAGGGGCCTCATATGGTTTTAGATCTTTTCTATAAGTATTGGTGCATATGCATGGTCCATCATCTCAATGCTTTAATTTTTGGGAGTCTAGTGGGCGACACTAAATGAGGCTTTAATATTTTGGTATGTTTTGATGGGTGCTTCTTCTGGATAAAAACCTTTGTGGGGGCTATCTCTAGTCCTGTATTGGGATTATAGCTCAAGTTGGGGTTATTTTTGTAGTCATGTTGCTAGCAGTGGGATATGATCATTCTGGATGTATTTTGACATTTGATGTTGCTTATCTTGTAAAAGACCAGTTTATATTCAATATAAATATATAGCAAAATTTTCTGTGGAAAAACATTTCAAGGTTTATGCAATGGGGATTACACTTTAGTTTTATCGTTAAAGTTTAAAGTTTGTAGTTGCATGATAGTATATTTAATATAGTATGTAGGGATATTATCCTTCATGGATAATTATGGTTATGTGGAAGAAAAAATATATATAGGAACTACCAATCCAATCAATAAATGAATGATGGGACGATCTCAATATATAATTGCATATGTATAATAATTTTAGGGGAAAATGTGGGTTCAACATAAAGATAAAATAGGCTAGATAAGAAGAATCGAGGAATAAAAATATATTAAAGTAGTTATAAAATATTAGGAGGACATAATGGTTGAAAGAAAGAAGGGGATACAAAAGTATATTTTGAATCATGGGTTCAAACATCAGGTATGGACATATATGTAAATAAAAGGATATATTGATGTATTAGGGGTCAAGATAATTGTACAAATCACAGGTATGAGGGTGTAATGTTAAAGGATACATGTAAAAATTGTATGTAGTTTGGTAGTTCGGGAGAAAATTTGAGATGGGATTTTAAAGGACATAGATTGCGATGGGGAAGAACTATGGTTGTTTGACAATTGAGGGCATCGAGGAGGATTACTCAGGTTTGGAGCTAAGTGTATGAGTTAGGTATTTAGCTTTTATGTGGATCCATTGAGTCAGTGTCTAATGAATAGAATTGCATGGGTTCTTCATATACAAAATGTGTTTGTTTGCGGCTGGAAACACCTTATTATTTATAACTTTATTTTTAACCCCTTGAGAATGTGGCTAAACTATAGTCGAGTTCCACTAGTGACCTTCAAAACTAGGAATATCTTGGCCTATGTTAGTCTTTTATCTTATTTAGGGTTAAAATCTCATTGCATCGAGGTTGTGAGAGCTTGGACAGGGCCTAGTGGAGAACTCACTCATGGGATTTGGAGGGCATATGGAAAGGCTCCAATAAAATTGACAAAGACACACTATGTATAATGTGTTTTCTTGGGGCTAGAAACATCCCATACAAATGATGTTCAATTAAGTCTAGCTTGGGTGGTTAAGTGGAGAAGTTATCCTCCCCGCCTAGATTCAAATCCCACTTGTGACATTTTTTCTCCTCGTGAGTTTATTAGGGCTAGCAAGGTACCAACAATATCAATCTCATTTAAGAATTGAGGGTGGGATGAGATGTTTCCAAACATTTTAATCTTAAGGGGTTAGCTCAATTGGTTGTTGTTTATGTTGTAGAGCATTTGGCTAGTTCTGTGCCAGCATGTGTTTAGTTCAAATCCCCTTGGGTGAAGCACACTAATCTATGCCAATAATCTTACCAAGGATGCCATCCAAAAATATGGGGAAGCATCCCTTTAGTTTCCCCTTAAAGTTTTCCTTGGAAAAATAAATATATTGATGAAAACGATCTAGGTATTTTTGTTGGTTGTTTATATGTGTTTTCTAAACCATAAGATTGTGAGTAGTATGATTTCTTAAATTTATAAAGGTATATGGGGAGACATTCAAAGGTATATGGGGAGACCTTGATGCATTTCATAATTGATTTCTATGTGGCTCTTTTATTTTAAGCAATAAAAAAATTAGTAATTTTTTCCCTTTAAAATATTTTTCCTAATAAAATGCACATTTTAGGGAAACCCACCAAGTACTTCCTTCATTTCAAGGATAGTACCCAGGGTAAACTAGTTGGTTACAATTTTGGAAACCTAACACAATAGAGACATCAAGTGAGGCCCACAACATCCACAAAGGCAAGTAGCCTAAGTACTTGACCCATGACCTTCTGCTTGTATTTCACAACACTCAACCATGCTAGCTAATCCACTAGACTTTTTTACCTTTAGAATGTGTGTGTGTGTGTGTGTGTGTGTGTGTGTGTGTGTGTGTGTGTGTGTGTGCGCGCGCGCGCGCGCGTATGCACGCACGCACACCATACACCGATAACCTTCTAAATAGTTTGATAATCATATATAAATTAATGATTATATATTTAGAGTATTATTATATATGATGAAAAACTATACATATGAATTAAACAATATTTTTTCTTTATTTTGTTACTGAACTTATAAAAACAACACAAGGAAAAAAATTGTATATTCAATATTACAAATAAAAATAAAAAATACATTGTCTTTTTGATACTGAACTATGTCACTATGTTTTTTTTTTAAACAAAAAAATAAACAAACTAACATGAATATGTTACCTAGAAACACTCCAAATTTCACAATCTTCCCTCTAGGATCCTAGTTTAAAAACCAAATTCAAATATAAAAATAATTGTTCATCTTTCATAAAAGAATCATACTATTAAAATGCACTTGAGTGCAACTATTTTCCTTCCACAAATGGAAATGGAGTGCATCCTTGGGAGTGTTGTTCCTTCAACAAATACTTTATAAAGAAAGGTAATTCTATGGCACATTTATTTTCTCTTCCAAGTCATTTCATTTACATTGAAGTTGTTAGGTTTTGGTGTTACACACAATTCTTTCATATGCATTACAATGAAGGAGGTTTCTATTTGTTTCCAAAGCAATGCAAATATCTTTTTCATTAACAAACTACTCTCTATTTGCCACCCAATCCACTCTTGGGTATACTTAATGGACCATTGCCACTCATTATATAAAATCCAATAAGATGTGTTTTATTTGGAAAAAATTAAGCAAGTTGGATAAGATGGTGGGGGTGGGGGCAATAATAGAGAAACCATATACATATTATAGGAGGGTGGGAGGGTGTGGAAAGGTGAGGGTGGAGGGAATAATAGAGAAAACATATACATAATAGGAGAGTGAGGGTGAGGGGAATAATAGAGAAAACATATACATATTATAGGAGGGTGAGGGTGGGGGGAATAATAGAGAAAACATATACATAGGGTGGGAGTGGGGGTGAGGGGAATAATAGAGAAAACATATACATTATTATGTATATGTTTTCTCTATTTCCCCCCCCACTCTCACCCTCCTATAATATGTATATGTTTTCTCTATTATTACCCCTACCCCCACCCTCACCCTTATATAGGAGGGTGGAAGTGGAGGTGGGGGAATAATAGATAAAACATATACCAAGCTCTTTGAAATACCTAATGGACCATTGCCACTCATTATATAAAATCCAATAAAACGTGTTTTATTTGGAAAAAAATAAGCAAATTGTATTGTGTTGGAGAGTGAGTGAAGCATTGAGGCTCAACCCTTTTTTTTAATGTATTATTCTTGAAATATAAATTTTAGAAATAATTGCAAGAAGATATAATTACTCATAACTCTTCGGTCTTCCTTTAAAATGTCAATTTTTTTATATGAGGTTGGCTTGTATGGCAACATTTCCTATTGAAACGATTGGAATGAAGTGAAATTATTAGCCCCTGCCTGAAAGCTAGGGACTATAGCGATGAGTTCATGGCTGACTTGACATTCGTTTAGGGTTGACTTTAAAATTTTTCAAAAATTCTAATGTTTAACTTAGGAAGTTTTAATTCATATATTTTAAAATAAATAAATTATATTTGTTACAATTTTATTGGCTCATAACTTTGAAGTGTTATTGTTAGATTCACTTCTTCCAATGATTTAATTAATGTTTACTTCACTTCTTCCAACTGCCACCCTTAACTCAATTACTCACTATCCTTTTCCATGGGATTTGAACTGATCAACCAGTTCCACGTTTCCAAAATCACATGGCTTGATTGTCATCAAGTTGATACGAATCTGGATGAGGTACGAGTTATGGGCTCAAGCTATGCACAGATCTTTCTCTCCATATGAATTCTGGTAGTAAGTACATCGAGGTTCAGATATCGATTCCCACAGAGTACTGCAGCAACAACAATGGAGCCTATGATGGAATACGAGCGCAAGAGGCTCGAAAATGTCCAGCCTAACCAGTAGATGTTAGTGGCTCTTCGCATGCACGACACAACTGATCACCTTTGTTCCGCCTCTAAAAAAACTCAAGTAAGTCCCATTCCCCATCCCCCAAATGCCTCCTAAGATTGTGCAGCCAAAATAATTGAACAATTGTTGTTGTTTTCTAGGTCAGAGCCTAAGGATAATCCCCCGAAGCGTGAAAGAGAAGTGGAACACTTTGTACTTCGAAGGTCCCTGCGGACCAGAGGAGTCTCCCCTCAAAGTATCGGGGATTTGGGCAGTGATAGCCCGCCTACTAGACCTCACAAGGGTTTCATTGTGCCAACCCCTGGTTTTTCGAAACCTCTCAGATCCTCGAAGAAAGGGCCTCTAAGTTTAGCGAAAAATTATATGCCCTACGGGGAGGAGAACACTTATGATCATTATTTTAATAGGCTCAAAGAGCCCAGGGACCATGCGCCTTTGAAGGATTTGAAATGCGCCAAGATAGGCTAGGTATTGGAAGGCGGAGGTCATGTTGGGCCAAAATTTAGCCCGAAAGACCTAAAGTTAGAGGCTAAAGATATAGCTAGGGTTACTCCAACTAAAATATGCAGTGTCCATATCTTGCCTTGCAGGGAGAGGGTTATAGTTGCGAGTGAAGACAGCGAACGCTATTTGAGCCTGTGGGATGCTGATTGTGATGAAGGAAATGGATTTCACATGTATCTACCCCATTCCGCCCTGGTGTCAGGAATTGCAACCGCACCCTTTTCTGTGGAGAAGGTTTAGTTCTTATCATGGAGTGTTATTTTATTTTTATTTTTAGTTTTAGTTTGTATCTGCCCCATTCTGCCCAGGTGTCAGGAATTGCAACTGCACCCTTTTCTGTGGAGAAGGTTCAGTTCTTATCATGGAGTGCTATTTTATTTTTATTTTTAGTTTTTATCTGCCCCATTCCACCCCGGTTTCAAGAATTGCAACCGCACCCTTTTCTGTGGAGAAGGTTCAATTCTTATCATGGGCATCGTCCATTGTACTAAAAATAATTGAACCTTCTCCGCACAAAAGCAAAAACATAATTCATTTTTTGAAATTATAATTTAAGAAGTGCATTTTGAATATGGATCAAGGACAGATCCCAAGACCAGAGTGGAAATATGGTGAACAACTCAACATTCTGTTGACCTTATTAGTGAACCAAACAATGGCTCGTTACCTAGTATTAGCTAGTATTCATCTTTTAGATGTGCCACAGTCATCATCTGTTGTTGTCATTTAATAAAAGTGGTTCCTACGGGCTGCAAGATGTTGCTTAATACTTTTCTTTTAAGGTAGAATCATAGTTTCCAATGGCCATATGTATGTATTGATATGTATGCATATAAAACAATTCTTATGATATAGAAAAAAATTATTGGAAAAAGCCAAATATTGTTGAAATATCAAATTACAAAAGTATATCTCCGAAATATGGCCAAATATGCCTAATTAATGGCCAAGATGTGTTTGCAATACATCAAAAGTAAGTTCAAGCTACAACTGAAGTACGCCCAAAGTAATGGCCAAGATATGACTGAAATACGCCTAAATTAATCACAGGACCTTTTTTTCTCGTATATATTGTTGAATATGGCTTTATCTGTATACATAGGTTGTATATCTGCTGCACATCTATGTTAAGAAGGCTATATATCTGTGTTAAGAAGGCTGCATATGGTAACTATGGGAAGAATCTCACACACACACCAAAAGACTGTTGTACAACTGTATATATGATAACTACGGGCAGAATCACACAACGAAATACAATTCAATGGACTTGGAAAGATGTTGGATGAACCATTTTTATGATGACGATGTTGGACTTCTTGGTGTTCTCCTAAAGTTGTTGCTTGACCTTTCATGCAATTCTTGTATGGCTATTACAAAATCTTCATCATCTGCACTTCTCATCTCCCATTTTCCCAAATTCTTCATCTCATAAATTCCTCTTGGATGCATACCATACACAATCTGGAATGGAATTAAACATGTGCTTCTATTTGGTGAATCATTATAAGCAAATTATGTGTGTGCAAGTACTTCATCCCACTCCTTGGGATGTTCACTTATCAAACTTCTCAAGATGTTTCCTAAACTTATGTTTACTACATCTGTTTGTTCGTCAGTTTGAGGGTGTTAAGATGAACTGAAATTGAGATTTGTTCCCAACTTTTTCCAAAGAGTTCTCCAAAAATGACCAACAATTTTAGTATCTCTATCAGAAATAATACTTCTAGGAAGTCCATGCAATCTCACTACTTCTTTGAAAAACAAGTTAGCAATGTTAGTTGCATCACTTGTCTTAGTACAAGATATAAAATGTGCCATTTTGGAGAGTCTATCAACAACAAGAAAAATAGAATCATTGCCTTTATGGGTTTTAGGTAATCCTAAGACACATCCATACTCACTAAATCCCATGGTCTGCTTGGAATAGGCAAAGGTTGATACAATTATGTATTTTGACTTCTTCCTTTTGCATGTCGGCATATCCTACATCTTTTAACAAAACTTTTTACGCCAACTAACATACCTAGCCAAAAATAATATGCATTTAATTGAGCAAATGTTTTTCCCTATCCAAAATGTCATGCTAAGCCACCATTGTGCTTCTCCTTCAACAAATTCTCTCTCATTGAACATTTTGGAATACATAATTGGTTGCCTTTGAACAACAATCCTTCTTGAATCATATAATCCATACATGGGCTTCTATCTGTACTCAAAATATTCTCAAAAATTGCATAAGCTTCCTTGAAATCTGCATCTTCCTTGTACATTTCCTTCAAAGAATAAAATCCTAAGACATTTACTTGGAATTTATGCAAAATCAGATTTATCCTACTTAAAGCATCTGCAAATTTTTTAGACTGCCCACTTATATGCTTGATAACAAAAGTAAAATTCTGCAAAACCTCAACCCACTTGACATACCTTTGACTTAATTTTTTTTGGTTGCGAATAAACTATAAGGTATTATTATCAGTATACAATACAAACTCTTTAGGCATTAAAGAGTGTCTCCATTTCTTTAGTGCTTGAACAACGACATCAAATTCTTTATCACATGAGGAGTATTTATGTTTAACATCATTAAGTTTTTCAGCAAAATAGGCAGTTGGGTTTAACTGAATGACTTAAAACAACACCTTTAGCAGTCCCACTAGCATCACATTCTACTTGGAAAAGTTTACTAAAATCAGGTAATGATAGAATAGGTTGTTCTATGATATTCTTTTACAGCAATTGAAAACCATTTTCAGATGCCTTAGTCCATTGGAATGGTTGTTTGTTTCCTTTAATTGTTTCCACAATTAGAGCACAAATTCCACTAAAATTTCTGATAAAATTTCTGTAAAAACTTGCTAAGCCGTGAAAACTTCTTACCTCAAAAATACTCCTTGGAGTAGGCCACTTTATAATAGCTTTAACTTTATCCCGATCCATATGCATTCCCTCTCGTGATATGACAAAACCCAAATGAACCAACTCTATCCTCATAAAAGTGCACTTCTTCAAATTGATTAGTAATTTCTCTTTTTATAGCTTATCCAAAACCAATTTAAGATGTCTAAGATGTTCTTCCTTTGAATGATTGTAAACTAGAATATCATCAAGTTAAACAATAACAATTTTTCTTGTAAAAAATTTAAGCACTTCATGCATCAATCTCATAAAAGTGCTCAGGACATTTGTCAAACCAAATGGCATTACTAACCACACATAAAGTCCATCATTAGTTTTGAATGTTGTTTTCCACTTATCCCCTTCTCTAATTCTTATTTGATGAAATCCACTCTTCAAGTCTATCTTAGAAAAATACTTTGCACCACTCAAATAGTACATCAAATCATCAATACAAGGCAAAGGGAATCAATACCTGATTGTGATCTTATTGAAGGCCCTAGAATTTGTACATGTTCCCTAACTTCAGTCTTTGTTTGGACTTGACATTGTAGGAACATGTTGACAGGGTAGAGTTTCCCAACAATAGTAAGGGGTACTCCCTGGTACACAATCCCAATTAGACTATGAGTTGTTTGGTTTAGGAAACCCATCCGGATTTTGCCTCGGCTGTCATTACTAGTTGTGAGGGTGAAATATGGATGGTTATGCAAATGAAATATGTAGATGAATACTATGTAACAACATGAAGAAATCTAATCTACTTATAATCTATCATATCCTAGATAGGAGCAAATTATCATAACTAAATGAGTTGTAATGAAACTAAACTCTACTCAAACCCTAATCAGATAGCTATCATGAAGGTGCAAAGTTAGAAACATATGCATACAAATATATAACCAGAAAAGTTTAAATCATATTTTTGCATACATCAACAACTCATATGCTCGGGACATAAAGTATAACAAAGAGTAACCAAAACTGCAAGAGTAACATAGATTGCATCAGAAAAGTCTATAAGCAAACATGTTCTTACAGCCCATGTGAGTAGCTAACATTTTGTTGGAAATAGTTCACAACAAACAACAATACACATCATTTTTTCTCTTTGTCAAAAGTTGGCCCTGAGGGCTTCTCAATATTGATTAACCAAGTATTTTATCCAAAAATATTTCTAGAGTGTATACAAAGCTTGAAGAGCCCCTTCAAAATAGATCTCTTCCCTTATTTATACAATTATTCCTAATTCCTGAAAGTGACTTCTTGTATTCTCCAAGAAGTTGTTACAAAAAGAAACGTTCCAACTTCCTTGTGTAGTTTTGTGACACATGCAAGGAAAAAGACAAAGTTGAAAGTGGTTGGAAAAAGAAAAAATAGAATGTAGTTAACAACAATTCGAATTGCTATTGTCTTATTCATGGACTCTTATCCTGGATGTATGTTGTCCATATTTCTAATTCATCGTATAGAGACATGACTCTACAATATGTCAACTTCTCGAGAGCATGGTCGTGTTGTGTTTGAGGGTTTGCATAGCCTTTGATAACATAGCCATGAATGCATAAATCATAGTATGAACTTTGGTTGGTTGTATGAGATGTTGCTCAATTAAGTCCATCATTACTTTGGTGGATGACTCGGTGATTTCTCACCTGTGGCTAGTCTTGTCCTATATTTTATCGACCAGTTCTTGTTACAGAATATTTCCCCTCTGGACAGGTGAAATCTCCCTTGGATATCTATACCCCTATTGACCAAGACATAAAAATAAACAACTAGACACTAACATTCCTTTAGATCTATTATTTATGTCTATGGATAGAGAAGATAGAATAAAGAAGTGTGACTTACTCCTTTTCCGACAGTTGTCCTCATTATTCTTCAATCTTTGTTCTTGTTGTCCAAGTTGTGATCAAGATGAAGAAAATATGCAAGGGACATAACAACACCTTCTACTCCTACAATACATCATTAGACAAGAGCAGATCTATCTATATAGACATGCATTCATAAACAACAATATGAAGTAAATGGGCCAACTTATAATAATGGAGAAACGTGGTGAAGTACTTACAAACCAAGGTTGACGTTGCAGAAGATCCTCCAAGATCTCCAGTCCAACCCTTGCCTAATAGTCTCAAGATAAGAATGATGATGTTTTTGATGGATTCCTCTCACAAGATCAAAGGTTTGACACTTTAAAATTATTTCCCCCCTTTCACCTTGGAATGCCCTCATTATATATGATTTGGATGATTAACCACCATGGAGGAAATCACTCACTAGATCCACTAAATTGGGATCTCCAAGATTTTTTGGGAGAAAATATCTCTCAAGGATTTTAGGGAGGAAATATCTCTCAAGATCCATAAAATTAAGATATTGGTTTGAGAAAATCTCTCAACCATCCATGAKATTCTCAACTTCTCCTTGAGATTAGTAAACTAAATGTGAGGTGGATTCTCACACTAAATAAAGTTCATTTTTTTGACAAAAATGAATAATACATGTGCACATAGTATTTTGACCTTCATATGATAAATTTATCTCCTAACATGTCTAGGGATTATGACAAACACTCCCTCACTAAAGTGTGACAAATCCACACTTAGTAGTGTGAGAATTTGTTGTGTAGCAATTCTTCCATTAGGAGATTTTTTCCCAACTCTTCTAATGGAGGAAGTCAACACCTCTTGATCAATTCTTGTGTTGCTTTTTGCAATTGTGAACATATGAACATTGAGTTGGTTGTCTCTCCATCGGCTCTTTGTCTAGCTTGTTGACAACACTCCAATGTGTAGAGACATGTCTTTCTTTCTATGCCTAGAGGGCGGGGGAGCTCCACTGGCACGTATGGGTTCTTTGCAATTCACATGTTAATATCATTTATACCCTCTTAGAGAGTGTTGAAATGTGTATTCTTTCCTTGTACTCTCAACCATTCATGAGATTCTCAACTTCTCCTTGAGATTAGTAAACTAAATGTGAGATGGATTCTCACACTAAATAAAGTTCATTTTTTCAATAAAAATGAATAATACATGTGCACATAGTATTTTGACCTTCATATGATAAATTCCTCTCCTAACATGTCTAGGGATTATGACAAACACTCCCTCACTAAAGTGTGACAAATCCACACTTAGTAGTGTGAGAATTTGGTGTGTAGCAGTTCTTCCATTAGGAGATTTTTTCCCAACTTTTCTAATGGGGGAAGTCAACACCTCTTGATCAATTCTTGGATTGCTTTGTGCAATTGTGAACATATGAACATTAAGTTGGTTGTCTCTCCATCGACTCTTTGTACAACATGCTGACAACACTCCAATGCATAGAGATATGTATTTATTTCTATGCCTGGAGGGCGGGGGAGCTTGACTGTCACGTATGGGTTCTCTACAATCCACTTGTCATTTCTACCCTCTTAGAGAGTGTTGAAATGTGTATTCTTTCCTTGTACTCTCAACCATCCATGAGATTCTCAACTTCTCCTTGAGATTAGTAAACTAAATGTGAGGTGGATTCTCACACTAAATAAAGTTCATTTTTTTGACAAAAATGAATAATACATGTGCACATAGTATTTTGACCTTCATATGATAAATTTATCTCCTAACATGTCTAGGGATTATGACAAACACTCCCTCACTAAAGTGTGACAAATCCACACTTAGTAGTGTGAGAATTTGTTGTGTAGCAATTCTTCCATTAGGAGATTTTTTCCCAACTCTTCTAATGGGGGAAGTCAACACCTCTTGATCAATTCGTGTGTTGCTTTTTTCAATTGTGAACATATGAACATTGAGTTGGTTGTCTCTCCATCGGCTCTTTGTCCAGCTTGCTGACAACGCTCCAATGCATAGAGATATGTCTTTCTTTCTATGCCTGGAGGGCGGGGGAGCTCCACTGGCACGTATGGGTTCTCTGCAATCCACCTGTCAATATCATTTATACCCTCTTAGAGAGTGTTGAAATGTGTATTCTTTCCTTGTACTCTCAACCATCCATGAGATTCTCAACTTCTCCTTGAGATTAGTAAACTAAATGTGAGGTGGATTCTCACACTAAATAAAGTTCATTTTTTCAATAAAAATGAATAATACATGTGCACATAGTATTTTGACCTTCATATGATAAATTTCTCTCCTAACATGTCTAGGGATTATGACAAACACTCCCTCACTAAAGTGTGACAAATCCACACTTGGTAGTGTGAGAATTTGGTGTGTAACAGTTCTTCCATTAGGAGATTTTTTCCCAACTCTTCTAATGGGGGAAGTCAACACCTCTTTATCAATTCTTGGGTTGCTTTGTGCAATTGTGAACATATGAACATTGATTTGGTTGTCTCTCCATCGGCTCTTTGTCCAACTTGTTGACAACGCTCCAATGCGTAGAGATATGTCTTTCTTTATATGCTTGGATGGCAGGAGAGCTCGATTGGCACGTATGGGTTCTCTGCAATCCACCTGTCGATATCATTTATACCCTCTCAGATAGTGTTGAAATTTGTATTATTTCCTTGTACTCTGCTATGATTATCAATGATTGTGGAAGTTGTTTGTTGAAATAAGTGTAGCTGGGTGTACATGTCAATGATAGCCACTTCTGGTTTTTTTCTGACCTTCTCTGCACTATCCTTGAAGCTTTGCAAGCTGCCCTCATCGATATTTACTTGTTGGAGTTGTTCTTGTAGCTATCTGATGCTTGCCTCCTTCTCCATATTTTTCTAGCATAAATTCTGGACGTTATCTTCTATGGAATTCATGAAAGTAGAGCTAGCGGAGGCTATGGTGACTGGATATTCATTAACATTTCCTGTTATGGGGGTTTGTGTAAGAATTGAAATTGGATTTCCCATAGTCACCGAAACTTTCTTCACTTTATCTTATACAATCCTGCTCGACACTTTTTTCGTAAGTGAATTTCTTTAAATATTCATGTGTTTAAGTATCTAAGTGATGGCATCTATGCATGGGAATACAACAACGCAGGTTTCTACTCTATGTATCCCATATTTTCCGATGTTCTTGAAAATCTTGAGCTCATGTGGTCCTCAACATCAACATCAAAATTTTGTTTCTTAAACATATGATAAACATCCCCCCATTTGAGCGGATTTTCTCCTTTATCTAGGAACCTAGATGTGTCAGTGTACATTGCCCCTGCAATGTCTGGATCATATTCAATCTGGGGGCCACTCCCTGAGGCCTCCATGATAGGTGCTTTCCTGATCGTCTTCTTCCTCGGGAACATGTATGAATCTGCAAAGAAATGATGAGATTAATCCAAAGACATAAGCATGATTAGATACAAACACAAAAATGAGTTTATCCAAGCAATCTGTGTGCATTACCCAAGGATTCACTTGTGTTGATACTAGGTGGGAGATCATCATCAGACGACGAGAGTATAATAGCAGGCATTGTGGTCGTTTAAGCCTTTGTGAAAAGGAAAGAGTAAAATACAAACTGATAATGAAAACTACCTTGGAAAAAGTTGAAAAGGCTTAAAACAGGAGCAATTCATACGAACTGCTCTATTTCAAATCAATGGATTTCATATTAAGTGTGTCGATGGATTAATGGAGAAGTTAGTGCTAAAGTCTCCGACGGGACCGGAGAACTTAGTGTTAAATTCTCCGATGGGATCGAAGGAGTTGGTGTAAAGTGTGTCGGTGATAGTGAGAGTACATCAGGAAAATTGGTGTAAATTCCCTCGAAAGCATCGATGAAGTTTATGCTAACTCTTTCGGTGAATACCAGAGGAGTTAGTGTCACAATCTCCTAATGGACTAGAAAGGTTTGTATTAACTCCTTCAGTGAAGACCAGAGGAGTTCATGTAACAATCTCTAGTTGCATTGGAGCTATTTGTGTTAAGTTCATCGGTCGACATTAATTTACTTAAGAAACCAGAGAAGTTGGTATTAAACACCCCCACCAAATCGGAGGACTTGATGTGAAAATACCCGTTAGACCAGAGGGCTTCACAATAACTTAACCATTTTTTTTAAATGCCCTATCGAATTTTGCTTGACTCTTAGACTTGGACTTGGATTAGATTTTTGTATTCGAGTGTCGAGGTCACGAGAGGTTGGGTCCTACCTTTTGAGAGAGTTTGTCTATGGAAAAGTAAAGCTTGATGGCATTAGAACTCAGAGACCGTCTATTGGCCTTGGTTTTGGCTAACTATTCCATGGAAAGAACGCATAGGGTAAACTTGTGCATGGCATCAATGATATGACATCAGGTAGACTTTGAAGATTGGGGTAGAAGTCTGTGATTACGACTCTCGAGGTGAAAACGAACCTTGGTATGGGTAAGAAGAGAAAGACCAGGGCTGAGAAAAGGTATGGGTATGGCGTGGATCCTATTGTGGAGTTTGATCGACAATTCCAATGATGCCAAGGGTGTGGGAGGCTGTGGCTTGCAGAGATGGTTGACGAGTTTAACACATTATTTAAACAAATGAAAACCCTAACCCTACACCTGCCCTTTGAAAAACCATAAGCGAAACATTGTTAAGTGGATTAGGGATTACTTGGACAGGTGCCACGTGTGAGGGAGAAACCAGTTGAGGGTGCGAGAGTTTTGGGCTCATTGTCTCGTCTCTTGGTGACCTCTCTCCTTTCTCGAGCGCTTGGTAAACTATGGATACGAGGTGAGTGTGAGTGTGATTTTATAAACTCTGAGAGTCATAAATGTGACCTAAAAGAGGGGGGAGTTCCTATTGGAGGAGTTAATGGGAAACTCTTTGGTATACACCGGAAGGGATTACGGGAAAGCCTCGGAGGAATTGACGCAAACTTTGCTAGTGTACTTCGAGGTTGAAAGAAGGAACTTGTTCGACTTCACTAGAGGAGTTAGTAAGAATTCCTCCAGTAAAAATGGAGGAGTTTACACAAACTCGTGTGGTGTGCATCGGGGAAGAACAAGGGAACTCCTCTGGTATGACCAAAGAAGTTTGTAGGAACTCCTCCGGTCAAACCAGAGGAGTTTATGTGAATTTGTGTGGTGTCAAACTTGGCCTTTCGGAGGAGTTTGGAGAAAGTACTTTGATGACCATCAGAACACTTGGATGGAACTCCTCCAGTGTAAACCAGAGGAATTTAAATTAACTTGTCCGATGGTGAAAATTAAATTTTCAAAATTTGCCTAAGTGCCCAAAGCAAAAAATTGCAGCTTCAACCACACTAAGAAGATTGAAGTGGCTTGCTTAGAGTGAGGGTAATCAAAGATTGATTATTGAGGAAAACTTCAAGCTGAGGAGCTTTCATAAAATTGCAAAGGGGCTCCATTTTCTTGGAGGGACTTTTCAAGCTGGAAAAAAACAAGAAAAAAGAGGTTGTTGGTTCTTGGCACAACATAACAACACACAAACTCAAACTTTCTCTGACAAGCCATTTATCCAACAATTCCTATACTTTATTCTTGATTTTCTCATTCTCTTTTGGAGTCATTCTATATGTTTTCGTGTTTGGTAAATTAGCTCCTAGAATGTGATCGATGTGATGGATGTTGCTTCTTACTGGAGGTAATTCATTTGGTAAGTCATCCACAACAATATCAACAAATTTACCCAATAAATTCTAAATTTGTTCAAGCAGATTCATCAACTTTATACTAGAAAAAACCATCTTTGACTTACCAACTAATGCAAAACCTACCTCCTCCTTTCTGATCTATCCTCCTTTCTAATCTAATGTAAAAACTATTTACCACTTACCATCAACACCTTAGGCTTTACCAACTTAATTACATTCTCATATTTCACAAATATGGATATATGCTTCTTTCCATCCTTCTCAAAAGTGTAAGTATTACTCCTCCCATCATGAATTGCTCTCATGTCATATTACCAAGGCCTACCTAAAAGAACATGACAAGTCATTGTTTTGTTTCTTTTGATAATACCCATAAGTTTATACAATAACATTTATAAAATTATATAAAAATTATTGTTTAGAGATTCAAGAGGCAGCTATATAAAGTAGCCTTAAAAAACACTACATAACATAAAAACAAAAAAGCTTTCTTCAATGGTTATAAAGTTGAATCTATCTAAAGTTTATGATAAGACAAGTTGGGTGTCTTTGAAGAAGATGTTGATCCATCTCGGACTTTAGTGTACATTTTGTAAATTGGGTATCCATCATTCCTACGTACCTATGACATATGTTTCATGTCACATAAGATTTCCTTTCACACGTGTGAAAAAATTTCAATGGAAAAAGGTTTTTTTTTTTTTAACTTATCTTGATACAGTTAGCATGTCCAGTTGGCCTAGATCATTGACAGCCTTGAATAAATAATGTTGTTTATTCAAAGTTAGCATGTCCAGTTGGCCTATATCATTGAGAGCCTTGAATAAATAATGTTGCGTATCCAATGTTCGTTATTGATGCATTGAGCATGTTGTAATTGGCTTAGAGAGTCACGGCTTTGAATAATTAATGGTGTTTATTCAACGTTGAGGTATACTTTATTATTAAGTGGGCATGTTCCAATTGGCTTATACTTTATTATTAAGTGGGCATGTTCCAATTGGCTTAGAACATTCGATGTTTATTCAACGTTGAGTATACTTCATATTAGCATGATGATTCACAAGTATGTGTAATCATGCTCGTCTTGCTTACGTAATGATGATGGTTCTAATTTTTTTTGGTGAAATACATTGAGGGGAATTGAAGTTGGAAATATCATTACTTTTTAAAACTAATTAATGAAATTAGTGGTAGTAGTTTAAGTTATGTTTTATATTATCAATTTTATTTTTAACTAGTTGAAGTGGGTTGATTAAGAATATATGTTTATGTTTTTCCATTTTTTTTTATTATGGAGTATGGTTAGGGTATGTACATATTTATAAGTAAATAGTCATTTATATGTTTATTTTTTTCAATTCATGTATTTTGTTATGGAGTATGGTTACGGTATGTACATATTTATAAGTAAATAGTTAAATATTTGTTTGGAGAGGGTCACTTATCCTTCAAACATAGGAGTTTTTATGATCTTAAAATTAAATAATTGTTGTTGTTATTGTTTTTTATTTTCGAGAAAAAAATCATCATATTGATATTTTGAGTGGAAATCAAGTACATATTGACAATCCCTTCAATTTATAACGTTAGTAGTCATTGCTTTTATAGACTGCCTCTATTAGATAAGATTGTAGCCTATCCTTATGACTTTGACTCTTACAATCATCCTTATATAGGTCTCTCTATAACAAATAGTTCCACGACATCATATTGATGCTAAGACAAAACCATGAGACAAACTCTCTCTAACTTTACATAAACAAAAAATAAAACACGACCAAAAATCTATTCATCAAAAAAGTTGTAAGTGTATTAAATTTGTAGGAGTATGGTCCTTAATCTCATGAACAAGAAAATAACCTTCCTCCAAAATGAGTGCTTCCTTTGTTAATTGATCAGCTTTGTGGTTGAATTCTCGTTGGACATGAGCAAAGGACACCTCTTCAAAAATTAATTTATTTTCCATAATCCTATCCAAAAAAGGCCCCAACTCCAAGTTAGAAATGTTACTTTTACCATTTTCTCAGTCCATCAGAAGTTTCTAGTCACCAAAGACATGTAGCCTCTTAACCTACATGTCCACTGCAACCTTAAGTAGGATCCAAAGGGCATAGAGTTCTTCTCTATTTTTTGTGTCAAAACTTACCTCGTGACTTTAGTAAAAAGTAATTTGCATTATCTAGATAAATAATGGCCCCATCTCCACAAGTTCTTGTAATACCTTAGCATGCTCCATCAAAAAATCCCCAAGGCTTAGTGTAATCTATAATCAATCCTTGAAGGCTTCTTGGAACAATATTATTCGGTTGCTTCCTTCCTTCCCCAAAAGAGACTCTAATGTAATGTGCAAGTCTTCTTAATTGTGCCTCCTTATCTTAAAAAATCAACTTGTTTATAGTTAACCAGATGCCCCATAACACACACCTAGTTAGTTCTCTATGTATGGAAACAAATTTATTAATCATCCAGAATTCCATACATTCTAGCAAATTTAATTTATCCCAATGAATTTGTAATTTGAAACTATGGGAAATTTCCATCTATACAGCTTTGGTAAATTGACAGTAAGCAAATAAATGGTCCACATATTCACAATCATTTTAACACAAGCAACACCAACCGGGCCCAATCCAACTTCCCTTTTGACCATTATCCCACTTAAGGACCTTATTAGCCAAAGAAAGACATAATAAAATTCTGTTTTTTAAAGGACATGTTAACTTCCATACCAACTTCCACCACCACTGGCTCACATCGCCCAATACTTCACTAGTTTTGGCTTTATATCCTAACTTGGTTGTAAGAACCCTTGAGGCTTTATTCAATGACCATTTTAATTCATCATCATGGTCCTTTAAAACAATAGCACTATGCTTCAGGAGATTGGTATAGTTCATCAATTCTTCAGCCAAAAGATCTTCTAGTTCCAATGACTCTGCATTTTTCCAAGACTGAATCCCAACTTGTTGGATCATCAAATTTGTCGCATTCACTAAAAATGTAATTCCTTTAACCTGTAAGGCATGCCGAAGAAGTTTAGATAGCCTACAGTTTCCAGTACATCCTATCCAAGGGTCCTTGCCAACAATCAACTCCATGCCTATTATTGTTGTTGTTATATAATATGCATTATTTAAATTGTTTTAGATACAATAATATGTAAACGTTATTGGAATTGTTCTTTTAAAGCACAATGGGTCGATGGGGTCATGGTTTAATGGTGAGAATGGTCGCATGTTAAACTATTTACCATGGTTCAATTTCCTTGAAGTACAAATAAGTAATTAGGTTCATATACATCAATTTGGTGTCTAGCTAGGTTGTGACCTTACAATTAGATCATGATGATGATGTTGCATTGTTTATATGGTTTTAGATACAACAACATATAAGTGTGATTGAGATTGTTCTTTTAATGTATAATGGGTCAACAAAACATCATTTAGTGGTGAAGACGATGGCATGTGAAATTATTTTCCAAGGTTCAATTTTCTTGAGATATGAATAAGTGATTAGGGTTATGTGCAAGTGCTTAGTGACTTTGATAGAATAGTACTCGTGCCACAATTTAACGAAATAAAAGTTTGTATGTTAATGGTTTGCACTTTGAAAATTGTTTCATTTGCTCAAGATTGAAGCAAGTCACTTATGTTGTGTGAACCCTTTGAACCCATTGTAATACTTTTATTAAACTTATATAAAACACTTTAAATAATAATAATAATAATTAGTTAACTTTTAAAGGACATTTATAATAAAGAAAAGTTGGGTTCCTTATCAAAGTCTTTATTAATAAAAGATAACAATGGATTAAAGATTCATTACATTGCATGGGTTTAGCTCGGATGGTGGAGTGGCATGATTGTTATCCTCCTCACCCATGTTCAATCTTCGCAAGTGAAATGTTGGCCCATTTTGATAAGCCTAGAAGCGTAGACGCCCCCTGGATAGAGGTCCACTCTGTTGTGCCTCGTGACGTCTTGACCCTTGCTAAGTCATAACTTTCCTACTAGGTGCTAGTTTGTAGGTTGTTGGCACTAGCCTAAGGGTTATAATGGCAATCAACTAGATTTGAACCTGGACCTCGCCTAGGTAATCCCGACCAATTACCGATTCCTCTAGATCTAAAAAAAATAAAAATCATTACACCTTCTCTAGTACTCGGTCAAAGATTCATTAAACCTCCTCTTTAAAAAATTATTTATAAAATTCCATGTTCTAATGTCTTTATTTCTTCATAAACATACTATGAAGTTAGATATAATATTTTATTCTTGTGTTCTTATTTTTAATTTCTATCCAACTTCATAGTATGTTCATGATAGAAATTAAAAATACACTAAAGTGTAAAAGTTTATATAATAATATAGTAATTGTTGTCAAGCTCAAGGGGTTAGCTCAATTGATTGTCCAATATCACCAATGTTGTTATGTATTTGACTAGCTCTTTTTCATTGGTTCTCAATTCAAATCCCCTTAAATTAGGTGCACTAGTTTAAGCCAACACATTTACAATAAATATCATTCACAAATATGGAAACACATTCCTTGAATTTCCAATAAGAATTTCCTTAAAAACAAATATAACAATAATTATATATTTTTAACTTTGTTTTATACCTTTATATGTAACACTTGTATGCTTTTCTTGTACTTGAGTAGCCAACAAGTATTCCTTTGTCCACATAAGAGTCGAACTTTCTCATTCTGCCATCTTCTCTTTTGATGTAGCATTTGCTTACAAAAACTATGAAGTACTTCACATTTGCTGGTCTTCCTTTCCATAGCTCGTAGGGAGTTTTATCAGTGTTGTTTCTGATCATTACTCTGTTTTGAATGCGAACTGTTGTATGCACTGCCTGTGTCCAAAAAATATCAATCAACTTTGAATTCATTATCATTGTTCGAGCCATTTCTTGTATTGTCCTGTTCTTTCTTTCAACAATTCCATTCTGTTGAGGTGTCACAGTGACGGAGAATTGCCTTTTTATTCCATGATTGTTGCAGTAGTCCATAAATTCCTTTGAGGTGAATTCTCCTCCATTATCCGATCTTAAGCATTTGATTTTTAAATCCATCTCATTTTCAACCATTTC
>JASDQU010010636.1:99351-126339 GCA_032191745.1 Picea mariana | reverse complement strand
TCCAATGTTCGTTATTGATGCATTGAGCATGTTGTAATTGGCTTAGAGAGTCACGGCTTTGAATAATTAATGGTGTTTATTCAACGTTGAGGTATACTTTATTATTAAGTGGGCATGTTCCAATTGGCTTATACTTTATTATTAAGTGGGCATGTTCCAATTGGCTTAGAACATTGGATGTTTATTCAACGTTGAGCATACTTCATATTGGCATGATGATTCACAAGTATGTGTAATCATGCTTGTCTTGCTTACGTAATGATGATGGTTCTAATTTTTTTTTGGTGAAATACATTGAGGGGAATTGAAGTTGGAAATATCATTACTTTTTAAAACTAATTAATGAAATTAGTGGTAGTAGTTTAAGTTATGTTATATATTATCAATTTTATTTTTTAATAGTTGAAGTGGGTTGATTAAGAATATATGTTTATGTTTTTCAATTCTTTATTATGGAGTATGGTTAGGGTATGTAAATATTTATAAGTAAATAGTCAAGTATATGTTTATTTTTTTCAATTCATGTATTTTGTTATGGAGTATGGTTATGGTATGTATATATTTATAAGTAAATAGTTAAATATTTGTATGGAGAGGGTTACTTATTCTTCAAACATAGGAGCTTCTGTGATCTTAAAATTAAATTATTGTTGTTGTTATTGTTTTTTATTTTCGAGAAAAAAATCATTATATTAATATTTAGAGTGGAAATCAAGTACATTTGATAATCCCTTCGATTTATAACGTTAGTAGTCATTGCCTTTATAGATTGCCTCTATTAGATAAGACTGTAGCCTATCCTTATGACTTTGACTCTTACAATCATTTTTATATAGGTCTCTCTATAACAAATAGTTCCACGACATCATATTGATGCTAAGACAAAACCATGAGACAAACTCTCTCTAACTTTACATAAACAAAAAATAAAACACGACAAAAAATCTATTCATCAAAAAAGTTGTAAGTGTATTAAATTTGTAGGAGTATGGTCCTTAATCTCATGAACAAGAAAATAACCTTCCTCCAAAATGAGTGCTTCCTTTGTTAATTGATCAACTTTGTGGTTGAATTCTCGTTGGACATGAGCACAAGACACCTCTTCAAAAATGAATTTCTTTTCCATAATCTTATCCAAAATAGGCCCCAACTCCAAGTTAGAAATGTTACTTTTACCATTTTCTCAGTCCATCAGAAGTTTGTAGTCACCAAAGACATGTAGCCTCTTAACCTACATGTCCACTGCAACCTTAAGTAGGATCCAAAGGGCATAGAGTTCTTCTCTATTTTTTGTGCCAAAACTTGCCTCGTGACTTTAGTAAAAATTAATTTGCATTATCTAGATAAAGAATGGCCCCATCTCCACAAGTTCTTGTAATACCTTAGCATGCTCCATCAAAAAATCCCCAAGGCTTAGTGTGATCTATAATCAGTCCTTGAAGGCTTCTTGGAACAATATTATTCGGTTGCTTCCTTCCTTCCACAAAAGAGACTCTAATGTGATGTGCAAGTCTTCTTAATTGTGCCTCCTTATCTTAAAAAATCAACTTGTTTATAGTTAACCAGATGCCCCATAACACACACACAGATAGTTCTCTATGTATGGAAACAAATTTATCAATCATCCAAAATTCCACACATTCTAGCAAATTTAATTTATCCCAATGAATTTGTAATTTGAAACTATGGGAAATTTCCATCTATACAACTTTGGTAAATTGACAGTAAGCAAATAAATGGTCCACATATTCACAATCATTTTAACACAAGCAACACCAACCAGGCCCAATCCAATTTCTCTTTTGACCATTATCCCACTTAAGGACCTTATTAGCCAAAGAAAGACATAATAAAATTCTGATTTTTAAAGGACATGTTAACTTCCATACCAACTTCCACCACCACTGGCTCACATCGCCTAATCCTTCACTAGTTTTGGCTTTATATCCTAACTTGGTTGTAAGAACCCTTGAGGCTTTATTCAATGACCATTTTAATTCATCATCATGGTCCTTTAAAACAATAGCACTATGCTTCAGGAGATTAGTATAGTTCACCAATTCTTCAGCCAAAAGACCTTCTAATTCCAATGACTCTGCATTTTTCCAAGATTGAATCCCAACTTGTTGGATCATCAAATTTGTCGCATTCACTAAAAATGTAATTCCTTTAACCTGTAAGGCATGCTGAAGAGGTTTAGATAGCCTATAGTTTCAAGTACATCCTATCCAATGGTCCTTGCCAACAATCAACTCCATGCCTATTGTTGTTGTTGTTGTTATATAATATGCATTATTTAAATTGTTTTAGATACAATAATATGTAAACGTTATTGGAATTGTTCTTTTAAAGTACAATGGGTCAATGGGGTCATTTTAATGTTGAAAATGGTCGCATGTTAAACTATTTACCATGGTTCAATTTCCTTGAAGTACAAATAAGTAATTAGGTTCATATACATCAATTTCGTGTCTAGCTAGGTTGTGACCTTACAATTAGATCATGATGATGATGTTGCATTGTTTATATAGTTTTAGATACAACAATATATAAGTGTGATTGAAATTGTTCTTTTAATGTATAATGGGTCAACAAAACATCATTTAGTGGTGAAGACGATGGCATGTGAAATTATTTTCCAAGGTTCAATTTTCTTGAGATATGAATAAGTGATTAGGGTTATGTGCAAGTGCTTAGTGACTTTGATAGAATAGTACTCATGCCACAATTTAACGAAATAAAAGTTTGTATGTTAATGGTTTGCACTTTGAAAATTGTTTCATTTGCTCAAGCTTGAAGCAAGTCACTTATGTTGTGTGAACCCTTTGAACCCATTATAATACTTTTATTAAACTTATATAAAACACTTTAAATAATAATAATAATAATTAGTTAACTTTTAAAGGACATTTATAATAAAGAAAAGTCGGGTTCCTTATCAAAGTCTTTATTAATAAAAAATAACAATGGATTAAAGATTCATTACATTGCATGGGTTTAGCTCGGATGGTGGAGTAGCATGATTGTTATCCTCCTCACCCATGTTCAATCTTTGCAAGTGAAATGTTGGCCCATTTTGATAAGCCTAGAAGCATAGACGCCCCCTGGATAGTGGTCTACTATGTTGTGCCTCGTGACGTCTTGACCCTTGCTAAGTCATAACTTTCCTACTAGGTGCTAGTTTGTAGGTTGTTGGCACTAGCCTAAGGGTTATAATGGCAATCAACTAGATTTGAACCTGGACCTCGCCTAGGTAATCCTGACCAATTACCGATTCCTCTAGATCTAAAAAAAATAAAAATCATTACACCTTCTCTAGTACTCGGTCAAAGATTCATTAAACCTCCTCTTTAAAAAATTATTTATAAAATTCCATGTTCTAATGTCTTTATTTTTTCATAAACATACTATGAAGTTAGATATAATATTTTATTATTGTGTTCTTATTTTTAATTTCTATCCAACTTCATAGTATGTTCATGATAGAAATTAAAAATACACTAAGGTGTAAAAGTTTATATAATAATATAGTAATTGTTATCAAGTTCAAGGGGTTAGCTCAATTGATTGTCCAATATCATCAATGTTGTATTTGGTTAGCTCTTTTTCATTGGTTCTCAATTCAAATCCCCTTGAATTAGGTGTACTAGTTTAAGCCAACACATTTACAATAAATATCATTCACAAATATGAAAACACATTCCTTGAATTTCCAATCAAATTTTCCTTAAAAACAAATATAACAATAATTATATATTTTTAATTTTTTTTATACCTTTATATGTATATTTATGATACATACAAAGTTGACGTCCAATTTACACAAAACTTTGATTCTACATAGTTAAAGTAAATATTTTCTTCCAATAAAATTAACTAAATATTTTCTTCCAATAAAATTAACTAAATATTTTCTTCCAATAAAATTAACTTTTAAATGTTGTAAAAACACAACTATATTAAATATTTTCAAGTGTTTAATTAAAATTGATAAAATAAAGACAATTAAGTATAAATATATTTTATTTATCAATATTTTTATCTTAAATAATATTTTAAATTAAATTTATTTAATTTTAAAATAATAATGGTGGTTTTATTCTCTAGTGGCATTCAAAGCCTCTCCAAAAGGTTTACAGCAGGCTTACAACCTATGAATTTCGAACCGTGAATCTTCTAAGTTATTATAAAAAAGTTTTAAAATACTTTCATAAATCCAATGGTCGGCTTTGACCCAATTTTTTTTATCAAATATATATTTATTATTTTAAAAAGTGCTTTCATAAATCCACGCTAACGTTGAACAAAAAAAACATTTATCAAATATATATATTATTATTTATGTGGAAAGGACCATCTCATTTATGACGGATATTTTATATAAGGCTTCTTACATATTGTGAACGTATTAACTATTGTCATGATCATGTCATATGCCACGTAAGTAGTGTCATCATGTCATATATTTTAAGAAAGGATGAGTAATTGTTAGTGCCACGTTGTTCACCTGGTCCAATGTCTTGGTGGCATAAAGATTTAATCCACTATATGGATTTGTAGTGTTGTTTGTACTATATTAAAAGTCATTTGTCAATTATAATTCAAGGGTAATGGAGTGGGGATTACACTTTAGTTTCATTGTTAAAGTTTAAAGTGTGTAGTTGCATGATAGTAAATTTAATATAGTGTGTAGTGACATTATCTTTTATGGAAGACGAACTCTGGTTGTTTGACAATTGGGGCATCAAGGAGGATTGTTCAAGTTTAGAGATAAGGGCATGACTTAGGTTTGCAACTCTTATGTGGATCCATCGAGTTAGCCTCTAACGAAGAAAATTGCATTGGTTTTTAAATGTATTTGTGTGTAGTGGGAAACACACTATTTTCTATCACTTTATTTTTAACCTCTTAAGCATGTGGCTAAATTGTAGTTGAGTTCCATCAATGATCTTCAAAATTAGGACTAGGTTGGCCTATGTTAGTCTTTTATCCTGATTTAGGGTTAAAATCGCATTGCATCAAGTTTGTAAGAACTTTGATTGGACTTAGAGGAGAAGAGATTTGGAGGGCATTTAGAAAGACTCCAGTAAAAATGCCAAAGAATATTAGGCATAATGTGTTTTCCTGGGGATAGAAACATCCCATATGAATGATGGTCAATTGTGTCTAGGTTAGGTGGTTAAGTGGAGAAGTTGTTATCCTCTCCACCTAAATTCAAATCTCACGTGTGACATGTTTGCCCCTCATGAGCTTATTAGGGATAGTAAGGTACCAACAATCTCAATCTCATTTAAGCACTAAGGGTGAGATGAGATGTTTCCAAACATTTTAACCCCAAGGGGCTCAAAGTGGGGGGCAGAGTGTTAGGGGACACATTTAAGTTATGAGGAAGGTAGTCAGAAGGGGCAGCGGGTACTATGGGAACCTCAGGTAGAGAAGAAGGGACAGTTGTAAGGTTGTCTTTAGTCAGATGATGAGTGACAGTCTCGGGTAAAATAGAAGGATAAGGTGCAAGACCCAAGATGGTGGAGAAATCTAGATGGAGTCTTTCCCAAGAGGTAAATGATGAAAAAAGAGAAGGGCATAATTGTTTAAGCTTACTAGTAAGTGAGGGAGGAGGCAAATGGAATGAAGTGGAATTATTTTACGAGATTTGAGTAATGGTGGCAAAAAAAAATGGAATGAAGTGGAATTATTTTACGAGATTTGAATAACGGTGGCCAAAAAAATTGAATAATGCGTAGATAATGCCACTATTCACTATGTTGTTATTTTGGTTCTATTTTCTCCCTTTCGTCCTTTTACAAAGATTTTTTAATCAATACAATTTTATCAAATTTTTTAAAAGGTAAGAATTTAAAAAACATACATATCATTTATAATATTATCAAAATTTTATGTATACATGATTATTAGTCATGGCCTTTAGACTAAGGAATTAGTAAACAACATGCCCTTTTTCCAATAACTTTGTTTTTTTATCCCAAACTTTCACAAATATACTATTTTTCCATATCATTTAACCTAAGTTTTCACAAGTTCCTTTTATTTGGTTGCATATTGAGGTATTATAAATGTTTTTTTAATTTTCTAATACCATGTTTGGGAATTGCATTACACATGGTGTGCATGCAAGGATGTATCTTTGGCTACTTATAGCGAACGACCAAAACAGTCCAAGCTTTATTTTTTAATCAACAGTTTGCATTCAAATGATTAACTCAAGAAACTTGCAAGCAATTGACTCAAGAGCTCTACATTTCCTTGGAAACAGATTCCATATACCCTACCTGCTAACACATGTGATTCTATGTGTCCACTACGTTTCCCTCTCTAGGACAAGGAATGAAAAAGTGGGTCAACTAGAAATGCAGATACCTTGATCGTTGCCTTACTCATAGCTTGGTGGTGATTATGCAACTAGAACGATTCTATAACTCAAACCTTGTCCTCTACAATTGATCAGGTGAACATATTGCCTATGTAAATAATATCATAAATTAATAATCTGAAATTATGTTAATTACTATAATGGATGATTTGAATGTAGTGACTGTTGTAAATGCTATCATAAATGAATAATCTGAAAATACGATAAGAAAAGTAGTAAAAACTTTGCTTCTATATTATGTTTAGTTGAACATAAAACTAATAGTATTACTACAATTTCTTATCCTTTTGTTTATCATGATATGGTAATGGTGGTGGGAATTTGAATACATGCAATGACCATTTATTCTAGTGCAAATGTAATTTTGAGGAATTTGACATTCTGGAACAACCGACAGATTCATATTGAAATATCTCGTTCCCTCCAAATCGTAGCGCTAGCATATAGTCCAAATACTCACTAAATCCCAACATGTAGTAATTCAAAATAGTATAATCCAAACATGTTGTTATAGTTGTTAAGATGAATATTCCTATTTCTATTTTCTGTAATCAATTATGATTTGTAAAACCAATTATGCAAGACATTGTACTAATCCAAAATTGTATTAAACTCTACAGAGGATGATAGTGAATCTAATAGATGTGAATTTATCCCAATGGGACAAGAAATGAACCTAGTGAAATGGAAGTTTCTTCCAACTATGCCATGTCGGCTTTCCAAGTGGAATGGAAAATCTCCCCCCTCCCCCCATGAATTGCTTTCCAAATGAAAGAGAAAAGTGTCCCCCTATGAACCACTTGGAAAGTGAAATGGAAAATAGCGAAGACACTAGGTTTATGGATGAGTTTCATTAGTGGGTGAAAAGAAACTCGCAAATCAAGAAAGACATGGTCACTTATCTCAACATGTCTTTTGTCTTTGTCCTCTTTTTTATTCTGGTCAAGCTCAACCTACAACCTCCTATCTTCTTCCTTTTTTTGGCCTCTACCGCTAATCTTTATCTATATGTTATCTCCATCTCCTTATTAATTATGGGGAAACTTTCGAGCTCCATTACAGGAGTCAGCTTAAGACCCTGACTAGGTAAGGTTACAACATAGTAGCCCCTTTCGAGTGATAAGTAGTGGGACTAGTTGGACAGGTACTAAGTTCATACAGATATTTGTACAATGTTGAGTCAAGTGATTTTAGGGAAAACAAGGATTAGGTCTCATCTGTCAACTACCACAAATGTTTGCAATATGTGTTTTCTCTTCTTTTAGGGACAACTGCATGTTGCACTTACACACATTTTTTACTCTTCGGGTCCATTCAACTCTTTACAATCCTATGCAAAACAATGGCCACCATATTTCTCCAATCTTTTATATATCGTCAAAATTTCATGATCCTCTAATCTTCATAGGTTTCTCCGACTCGTCATTTTAGAGATATGTCATAGCCTATTTAATCAATTATCAATTATTCTAAATAAAATATAATATAAATGTCCTTAATTTGGCATAACATCATATATTGTGTGCACAAGAATATAAAACTTTTATTATTATTTTTTACTCTCACCTCTTAACTCTACATTAACCCAACTTATTTAACAACTATCATTAATGAGACAATATAGATTAACTTTCACTAGATAACATGTTTAACTTAATGTGGCATGGCATATGCTTAATGCGATTTTTTTCCAGGTAACAACTACTGGGGAAACCCCATGGTACTTCCCCTAATTTTGAGGATGGTACGCATGGTAAACCCTAGATTCTTTATTGGACAATGCCAGATCAACAATAGGGCTCAAAGCCATTTCAACAATTTACTCATAATAAGTTGAACATGTCATTAATGGAATAGAACTTGGGTGGGGAGGATAATGCTCCATCCCACAACCACACGAGCTAGACCCAATTGGTAGCATATGCTCATTTTGATGTGGCACATGCTTTTACTATTTTAATCTTGTCCTTAGGAGGGCCATTTTAGACCCAAATTTACTCTAATGATATTTTTCTATTTTTCTATTATTTCTACAGGTACAACATCAACCTTGGGATTTGGAGCACTAGGGGGGGCACGAGTTGATGTCACATGTTCTATGCAACACATGTGGCTTGTTCATGACATGACACAAGTGGTTAGGAATTGATAAGTGAGCACATTGGTGATGGTTGCACTTGCATAAGACTTCCTTCCTTCGTTATTCAATATAAAATAATCTCATCTCAACTGCCATTTCCATTGAAGGCTTCCTTCATTCTCAGTTTATTTATCTACAAATCATGTGAACAACAATCAATTTCAATATTAGCATATAGACAGAGAATTAGACTATGATGGGTTTTTCTGGTAGCAGTATCCCAACAAGACTGATCTCTACACCAATAATCAACTCATTATTATTGTCACAAAATTATGAGATGCCACTTCACCCAAGTTTAGCTAATCAAATTGACATGAATATGATCACATCACCTAATCTGAGGATTCATCAAAAGACGGTGAGAAGTTGTTTCAATATGCAAGAGAACATAAGAGAGGGCTATCACTAGTGTATTTTGATGTCCAAACATCCAAAGGCTTCGATTGGTCCAAGAGTATATGTAGTAGTAGTCCGTACCAAGTTATGGGGTTATCATTGGGGGGAAGCAATGAAGAAATAAAGGCATTGTAACGAAGGCTGACCAAAATCCATCACCTAGATATTGCGCTTCATAATGGGAAGGATAAATCCGCCTAGGAATTCATGCACATACACTATGTGTATAGCACTCTGTCTAATCCTCAATACAAAGTTGTTTATGATCATTAGCTCATCACTTGCATGAAAGATCGTCATGGTGGAATTTATGGAGGGAAATTGAAGGTAAGGAGGTAGAAAATAGACCAGTGCTAGTGATGGTAGTGATAGATTATCATCCAATTATATTGGTCCATCAAGCTATCAATGATATTCTCAATGATATCACTATTTGTCTCTCTCATAGAAATGAATTAAACTAATATGAAAAGAGACTCAATTATTGATTGTACAAAATCACAATTCCTTATTTTGGCCATTGATGTAGGTGATTATGTGATTCCACTTGCAAGTGTTATTACAATGTTCTAAGAAAACTTTATTATCTTAATTACGTAAATATATTTGAAATCTTGCCAAAGTTGAGTTTAGAGGGTGGTGATGACTCTAGGAAGTTCATGGGGATCCGAGTTCCTCGAATAAGGTCCTTGGCATCTCTTGTGACAAAGACATGTGACGATATTGGACTATATAAAGGATTTGTTGGATGAAACTCAGAATTATTTTTAGAGTAGCCTACATATTAGTCACACCATTATGTGCAGATGGTACAACGGTATGTGGCTATCATGGAGGGTGATGATTTTTTAAGGGAAATTTTCCCTTTGATCAACGGTGGTAATATTAAGGATATACATGTTAGGTAGGGAAGATATGGGTCTTAAAAGTGAATTTAGTATGCCAATACACAGTGAGGGATTCAGAAAAGGTGATATTTTCCATCCTCCTTCTCTGGTAGTTACTTCATCCTTTCTGAAAACTACAACTCATGCACAGGGTCCATCATCTACTCTAAGCCTTATTTCATATGTGGAGGATCCATTGGTAAGTATTTGTCTCCTTTCGGTGGGGCGGGGGTTGTGGATTTGGGGTTTAAGGTTGATTCAGATTTATTCCATGAGCCTAGCCAAAGGCCAATTGAAGTGGAAGAGGTTCCAAAGTCTCCTTCAAGGAATATTGTATTGGAGGGGGGTGAAAACAAAGCAATGGTGAGCCTTTTCTACATAGAAGTAACATGTGTATGTGAGAGAAGGGGAGTTCCGTCATTTTGGTAATGGGGGGTGATATAAAGATATGTCAAATTGTAGGGTTAACTCAAGCCAGGCCTGAGAACTGATCCTAGGTTATCGACTTTAGTTTCACCTTCTTTCCAAATAATGGAAAGCCTTTATTTTTAATGATTATGGGGATGTTTTTAATATTCTTGGGACAATTTGGCATTCATATTTGACCCCATTCTTAAGATATGGTATTCATTCTTCGGTGCTAAACTGAATAAATCCTTCATTCTTCCAATTTGGGTAAAACTCCCTAATTTACCCTTGGAATGTTGGTCCATGGAAGTGTTTAAGGAGATAAACAAATCCATTGGTGCAATCATGGAGGTGGATATGAGTTTCATTGAGATGGGTATCATGGGAACATTGGTCAAATACTAGTTGGATTGGATCTAAGGGAGGGACTAGCTACAAATATGATTATCAAATGAGGTCCTATGTCTCATTCTCAAATTCTAGATTATTCTAGTATGCCCTTTAGATATGTTAGATGCCATACACATGGACACCTAGTGGTTGATTGTGATCTTAAGATTCATAAGAAGGTATGGGTAAAAAAGGGTGTTACCAAATCTAGAGAGGCAATCATAAAATCAATTGTAGGACTTGTAAGGAAGTTGGAATGGCTCAAGTGGATAAGGTTTATTGTCAAAGTCAGTGGAGGATGCATTGAAAAATGATGGAGAAGCTCAAAAGGTCAATGAAAATCAAAGTCCCTCTAACCCAAATTTCATCTAAGTCCAAGAGAATGTCTCTAAAGGATTCGACGTAGAGCCACTGCATCGACATGATTCCATAATATTGGGTCAATCGAGTTTTGATCCTTTTGTAGTTTATTCTAAAAAATGGTTAATTTAGGGGTCGAGAAGGAGTTGGATTAGAGTTCGAGTAAGAAAAGTACCTCAATTATGAGTCTCGTGGATGTAAATAATAATGAGGTTTTTTATCCTCTCCCATATTTAAGGAGAATCCATTTAAGAGGGAAAATAAGATATATGTCGTATCAAATATCCCAAAATGTAATAGCTTGTTAAATATCTCATGTTCATGTTTGGAGAGTGTTTGGGGGGAGGGGTGTTAGAGGGTTCATATAGGTGTTTCTTTAGACCTAGATCATTTGGGCTAAAGGTAGTAGATTAGGTGGTGGAGGGTGTTTGTTGGTAAATAGAGTCTTCTTGGTGGGGTTGTTAGAGCATCCTATACAATTGGGAAATGTGCACCGTGATATTAAGGTCGTTGAATGTGAGAGGGTTGGGAAATCTATTGAAGAAACAAGCCCTCCATATCCTAGTAGAATTGCACAAGTTGGGTACTCTTTTGTTGTAGGAGACAAAGGGTGATGGTAAGAACTTTGTCAGTGAGCTAGCTAAGATTCTCAAAGATTGGGATTTTTGTTATCTAGATTCTATGTGTTGTTTAAGGGAGTTGATTTCAGAGAGGAAAATAATTTTTTGTACTAAATTCTTCTCCTTTGATTCAAGTCTAGGTGCAATTATTTATACCCAAGATCTCGGTGAAGTGATCACAGTTCTAGACATATATGGGTCATATGTACATTGAGTTTCCTATCAGGATAATATATTTTCCAGGAGTTTTCTCAAATAAAGGTTTCTTATTGTTGGTGGTGATTTGAATTTCTCCTTGGTGAGGGCAGAGATAGAAGGTTCAATTGAAAATGTAGATGTATTTTCCATGTATTGTGTGACGCAATTGGATGACATTGAACCAATGAAGTTGAATGCCACTTGGAGGAATATGTGAATTGGAGAAGAAAGAATGGTTAAATGTGTCAATCATTTCTTGGTGAGTGATGCTTTTATAGAGGATGTAATAAGAATTACATAGTGGATTGGTTTGGATGGAGAGTCTAATCATGTACCTAAATTTTATGGAGATTGCAAAAGCTCGATTAAAAAAACCCCAATGTATTTAAATTTAATTCAAATTGACCAAGGGAGGATGACTATGTAGCAATGAAAAAGGAATCATGGACACCTTTTGATGAGCCTTCTTGAGAATCAACAACATTACAGTTTGTCAAGAATCTAAAGAGTATCAAGCAAATATTAGTAGAATGGACTCACAAGAAAAGATCGAAGGATGATCAGATGTTAGTGGATGTGGAAGCTCAATTGGAGGATTTGTATTATATGGAGTAGACAAGGTTTCCTAATGAAGTTTTAAAAAAAGAAGTAAAGGTTTTGGAGCAAAAGAGGAGAAGAATATTGGTAGATAACGAGGCAACTTGGAAGCTCAAGAGTTGGGCCTTAGTTGTCCAAGGGAGATGATAATACAAAATGTTTTCAAAAGTTTGCAAAACATCAAAAGAATGTGAATACGATCTCGTAGATTGCAAAAGCACGATGGATCTTTAACCTCTAGTTTTGAGGACATTGACCATTTCGATGTGGATTATTTTAAGAATATATACAAAGAAGAAAGTAAGTGACAATAATTGAGGTAGTTAAGATAATCACATTATTTCTAAGCTTTGTGAATGAAGAGGAAAATTAGAGACTGTTAAAAAGCATGTATAAGAATGAACTATAGTGATTTTACATAGCTTTCAAAATGATAAGAGTCTCGGACCATATGAATGGCTTATAGAATTCTTTTTGGGTTTTTATGAAACTCTGGAGGAAGACTTAATGAAAGTTATTAATGAAACCAGAGTATCTAAAAAGATATTAGCTCACTTCAACTCTACTTTCATTACTTTAATTCCAAATATTGATATACTTGCTTCTTTTTATCAATACAAACCCATATCTTTATATAATTGCATTTATAAAATCATATCAAAAATATTTATTTGAGAACTAAATAATTGTTATCAAAGTCCATCTTAAACGAACAATTTGGTTTGTGCCAAGCAATTAGATTCATGAACCTATAAGGATAGTGCAAGTGGAAGCACATACAATTAAAAAAAAAAAAGCTTTCTTCAATAGTTATAAAGTTACATCGATCTAGAGTTTATGATAAGCCAAGTTGGATGTAGTTGAAGATGATGTTGATCCATCTAGGGAGAGAGGAGGAAGGACCGTATCCATCCTTCCTACGTCCGTGTGACATATGTTTCACGTCACATAAGATTTTCTTTGACACTTGTGATATATGATGAAGTCAGCATCATCTAGTCAACATCATGTAGTTGGAAAAAGATTTAAATGAAAAAAGTTTTTAATTTTTACTTTGAGATTTTACTTATCATGATATGGTAAGCACGCTCCAATTAGCTTAGAACATTGGATGTTTATTCAATGTTAAGTATACTTCATATTGGCATGATGATTCACAAGTATGTATAGTCATGCTTGCCTTGCATACGTAATGATGATGATACTTTTTTTCTTAAGTTAAATACTCTAAGGGGAGTTGAAGTTTTATTATTTTTAAATTAATTAATAAAATTAGTGATAATATTTTAAGCATTGTTTAAGTGGGGTTAGTAATTAAGAATATGTGGTTTTTTTATTCAATTTGTGTGTTTGAATATGGAGTAGGGTTAGAGTATATACATCTTTATAAAGTAAATAATAAAATTATTGTGTGGAAAGGGTTTCTTGTCTCATAAACAAGGAGGTTTCCATTATCCTAAAATGAAATTGTTATTGTTGTTGTTGATATATAAGATGTATTGTTTAAATTGTTTTAGATACAACAACATACATACATGATTGGAATTGTTTTTTTAAAGTACAATGGATCAATGGGCTCATGGTTTAATGGTGAAGATGATGACATGTTAAACTGTTTATCATGGTTCAATTTCCTTGAGGTACTAATAAGTAATTAGGTTCACATACATCAAGTTGGTGTCTCGCTAAGTTGTGACCTTAAAATTATATGATGATGCATTGTTTTTATTGTTCTAGATATAACAACATGTAGATGTGATTGGCATTGTTATTTTACTGTATAATGGCTCAATGGATCATCATTTAGTGGTGAATATGATGGCATGTCAAATTATTTGTCAAGGTTCAATTTCCTTGAGATTTGAATAAGTGATTAGGGTTATGTGTAAATGCTTACGTACTTTGACAAAATAGTATTCTTATCACAATTTAACAAAGTAGAAGTACGTGTGTTTTAAAATGGTTTGCGCCTTTATAATTGTTTCATTTGCACAAGCTTCAAGCAAGCCACTTATGATGCATGACCTCTTTGAACCCATTGTAATTCTTTTATTAAATTTAAATGAAACAAATTCAAAAATAATAAACTAACTTTTAAAGGGCATTTCTAATAAAGAAAAGTTGAGTTCCTTATCAAAGTTTTTATCAATAAAAACTAGTCAACAATAGATATATTATTCTCCTTGATCAAACCTGACCAAGATCGCCAACCTCCTTGCCCGACCAAGTGAGCATTCACCACTCAGCTCTCGGTAAGTTACAATGGAGTACCACCAACCTTTTAAAGGCTTTCATTACATGTAATCCATGGACTCTAAAATCACAGGTTACCAAAACCATGTACCTAAAACCGACATTGTTGACCTAACAACTTTGACTCTTTCATTGAATCAAGTTTATCCTAACACTAATAATAAATTAAAGATTCGTAAAAACTCTTCTTATTAATAAAAATTAATAATATATTTATCAATATAAATTAGCAATGGATTAAAAATTCCTAAAAACTCTTCTAACACTCGGTCAAAGGTTCCCTAAACCTCCTCTTTAAAATGATATTTATGAAATTCCATATTCTTATATCTTTATTTATATTTATTTATATTGAATAAATTAAACATTGCATTAAACAAGAATCAAATATTATATAAAATTCAAAAAATAATTTTAATAGAAGTTGTACAAGACAAAACAAAACACCATATCTATGTTGAAAACACAAAAGTAATGGCATAAAGAAAACCAATTCTCAAAAGGAATACTCAATAAAGCTCTAGAACATATATCAAATTGCATCTCGAAGCAAATATAATGACTAGGGGTTTGGTATTATACCATCCTTAACATATTCACAACAATACTTATATGATCCCCTTTTCTTTTTAAAAAAGTGACACTATATAAAGCAATTAATATCTACACTTGTCAAGCTCGTATATCCAAGCTTACCAATATCCATGGAAAGTATAATAAAAAAGTTAATATGGCGATTGACAATTTTACATGCAGTGGGCTTATTCGACACACCAAAACAGAGCATGAACTATCATATGATAGAAATGGATATATTTTTTTAGAATGAACATGTGCCCATATACTTTTATCATGTAACCCAAGCATAATATTAATATAAAACAATGAAGAAAAATTTGGGCGGGATTTCACAACGACCATACCAACAGGATATGCCAAATTCACAACCTTGGGAATAATGAAGTAAACGTTTCAAATGATAAGTATCAACAAGTCATTTAAACCAAGGAAACACTTATTTCAGCAGAGGAAGAAATACCAGGTATGAGAATGATTAAAGAGCCAAGTTGAGTTACACATTTTGCGTAAATAAAATCAGGGTTTCAAATCAATTCAACTTCTAGACCTTTAAGATTGTTTCTAAACAGAACCTAGGTTGCATTTCATCGTAAAGAATTGGTCATCGTTATGGATTTAACCCATAAGTCACTTCTTTTTTCTCCATTTTAATTTTGTAATCAAATCAATCCAGAACGTGAATAAGTATATGGAAAGTGATATAATGAACTAGTGATAGTAGAAAACATTTGAGAGTATGCAAAAGGGAATCAATCCACTATGATCTTATCACCACAAACTCTTTCAATAGTAATAAACTTTTAAAACCGGTTGTTCCAAAAACACTTCAACCTTTTTTACCATGAATTTATTTGTATACAAGCGGAAGACACGGGAAAAGAAAATTCACACTAACAATTATCTACAACACCATATTAATTATTTAACAACAAAATAGCTACAATAATGTTCTCAAATTCACATGGGTACATACCATAGCAAGTAGAGACCAATATTTATACAATTCTAAGTCCGAACAGTTGTACAAACTTTACGGTTACAACAATGAACATGCAATGTTCTTCTGGAGTGAATACCACACTAAACTCTCTTTCCACTATCTAAAAACCAAATGAATAATCCCTAACGAATTCCAAAGATGGAAAGCTGAGAATTCGACGATCATAAATACTCACTTATACCAAATTTTAAATCCATGGCAAATCATGACACACCACAGTGATATATTACACAGCATGTGTTAAAACACATTGAAATCATATATAAACCAACTCTATAGACCACATACGAAATATCTCCCTCCCATATCAAATCAATCGTATGATGCACCTTTGATACATTACACATGGGAGATCACCAACCTTTGTGAATGTGAACCTTTTATTTATAACCAATACCATGTATTATATAAGTGCCAAACTTACAAAATTAAGGATGGGACATGACAACCTTTTAACCATATATGCCATATTTGAACCATGATTCCAATGTCAAACCAATAAAGTATAACCAACACTATATACTCAATATAAAATATAAGCTTATGCAACTCTTCAAATGTTAATACCATGCTAATTTGAAACATAAAATGAGTTGAAACATGCCACCATGTCAAACCAATAAAGTATAACCAACACTATATACTCAATATAAAATATAAGCTTATGCAACTCTTCAAATGTTAATACCATGCTAATTTGAAACATAAAATGAGTTGAAACATGCCACCATATGTGCCTATGTATGTCGAGCCATGTATTTTTGAGTTTTCCATGCCATCTTTAATTCGACTTGGAGGTGAGGCGTACCAAAACTGAAACACATTATCATACCAAATATTGCTTTGTGCCATGAGAAACATGATTAATCAAGTATGTTGTTATGAATGTACTTAAATGAACTTTGAGACAAACTTATTTGATGCAAGGAAATATCCCCAAATTGAAATCACAATATAATATCATGCCATGATGCTAAGAAGATGTGTGTCATATAAAACCATATAATTTTAATTTTCTTTTTTAGGGGACACTACCTACTATAGTTGTTTTTATGAATTTTTGTAATAAATTATAAGTTTCACAATTTTTTGTGAACTTTTGAAATAGGTGGATGGAGTATGAGCCAACACATGGCGACTTCATAGAGTAGTTTAATATTAGTAAACCAAAACTCAAAATATCTAGTTTCATTATTAAGAATGTTTGGTCTTTAGATTTGCTAATTGTACTTTCTTCGAGAATAATATTTCGAACAAAATTTTAGGTCAAAATTTAATGTATGTCAATAGAAAATCACTCATGAAAGGGAAGCAAATGAAAGAAAAAAATAGGGAAGAATTGTATCAATCAAGTTACAACAGGAAAACTTAGCCAGTTTGACAAGTTCTCTGTAAATAGCATTGCGAACATAAGAAAGGATAATTTATTTATCTTTGTTGTTTGCATTTTGCATACACTTAGGTCAAATTAGCAATGGTTTTGAGAAACTAATGAACAATAATGTAACTTGATTGATCTAGATGCCTAAAAACATCTCAAAAACAAAATGAAACTAAATCAAAATGAAAAGAAACCCCCCTCAAAAAAATGAAATAAGAAAAACATGAAGCAACAACTAAACTAAAATATATACAAAAAAAAAAAAAACACTTCAGATTTTATCAATTAGTTCGTATTTGGTTCAACATAGTGTTTCAAATGTGAACCAATGGTAGTATATGAGAATAACCTGTCATCTTCATATTTGAGCAAGTAATAGTTATTTCCAACAACAAAGGTGATTATGTATGGGCCAAACCATAATTTATGAAACTTTGAGTGTTTCCCTTTATCTGCATTAGCATAATCCCATAAAAGCACATTTTCACTCGCTGCAAAAATAGTTGATTTAGCTTTTTATCAAAAAAAAATTGAACGGATTGTTTCCTTTTCTTTAAATTATTAAGAGCATAACTAATTTGTTCTTCTAAGGCTAATAAAGTATTTAATCTCCAAGGGATATTAGTAGAATTCAGTTCCTCATCCTGCAAGGCTAATCTGAGATAAATTCAAGCTCAATAGGCATGACGACTTCCTAACCATATAACAATTGAAATGGGGTATGACCTGAACTAGTCTTAGTGGTTGTATGATCTGCCCATAAGGCATATGTCAATAAGGTGTGCCACTGGTGGGGTTTATCGTCAATGATCTTCTTTTGAATTTGAACTACATTCTTATTTGTTGACTCAGATTTCCCATTTCCCTGGGGGTAGTACGTCAACAAAGTGAAATACTTCACTCCAAATTTATTGAGCAATTGAGTCAACTTTCGTAACATGAAATTTGGTCCATTATCATAAAGGATTTGAATTGGAAGACCAAATCGAGAGAAGATATTTGTTTCAAGAAATGAGATCACTTGTTCGTCTTTGGAATGTTTGAGAGAAATTGCTTCAGTCCACTTCGTAAAATAATCTATAGCAGTTAGGATAAACACATGATCCGCAGAAGAAGGAGAATTAATCGGTCCGATGAACTCTAATCCCCATTTAGAAATTTGAAAGTCGGGTATTATCGGTTGTAAAGGAATAGTGAAAACCTTTTCTCTACCAGTGGCCATTTGACACTCGTTACAAGATTATACAAACTTGTATGAGTCTTTGAAAATGGAGAGCCAATAATAACCAGTCCTTAGGATTTTATGCACAATAGCCTTAGCAGCAAAGTGCCCACCAATGTGCATATCAGATTTAGCAATTCCATGACGCTTTGTGAACATAATATCAGTTGTTTTACTATCAATACATCTCAACAATAATTTGTCAGGGGTTCTATGAAACAAAAGGGAACCTAGAATGAGGTATTTAGAAGCTTCAAGACGAATCCTTTGTTCATAATTTTCTGATACCAAAGCGGAAAAGCAAGGCGTTCTTGGGAAAGAAAGCATGCACGAGGAAAGCGACAGCTGGAAGGAAGAACAACACGCGCGCATGCGAGGGAAGACCTCACGATGGTAGGGTTAGAGTTTTGGTAAGGTATTTTAAACGACTGAAGAGCCAGAAATGTATAAATATAGATACTTAGGTATCATAAAGGGTTGGTTGTTGGTTCAGATATACACTTAGGTATCGTTGGGATTATTGTTCTTGTTTTGGTTATGCATGAGTTGATGCGATATGTGATATCTTGTTGTATGATTTATTTTGTATAAGTTGTTGAGCTAGAGAGGAAAAAGGAGGGTAGATCTTGAGGGTTAGATCGCAGGCTGGGGAGCCTGGTGCAATCTAGTTCGCCTCATACAGATCTCACCCGACTGAGAAGAGTTGTAAGCGCGCGACGCTGTAGATGCGGAAATACTATAATAAAAGAGCTGAGAGCCAAATCTTTGTGGATGTATCCCAGGAGGGGGTGAACCACAGTAACATCTGTGTTATGTGATGAATGTATGTGTATCTTTATTGTCTCCAGTAGTTATTATTATGTTGAATGAATGAGTTGTTATATTGCATGTTTAAGTATTGTTGTGATATTGAGAGAATAAGTTGTTGGATTTACTGCATAGTCGTGAATAACAACATGTTGCATTTACAAGTTATAATAATGGTTCAATATATAGCTATGTTATCTCACACTCAATCCTAGGCTGTAAACACCTGAGTCTTATAGCCACCCATTAAAGATATCTCGGGTGAGACTGCGCAGCGCATTCCGTGTGATGTGTTGCCTTCTGGTTTACCAGAAGGGTCGATAGTTTTAGAGGATTTGTTGGAAACCCGAACAAACATGAACCCTGGGTCAATAAAATCAGACAATATAGAAGAATAGTAACCAAAAAATTGTTTTGTTTCCGTTGGTAGGAACAAGAGATGGTTGAGTAGATGAGATAAGCCGAAGATTTGTCGGAGGCAGATCAAGAAAAGGTTAGGGCAGAGAGAAATGAGCCATTAGAAGGGAATGTTGAGACCATGGAATCCTACAAAAGCAGAGATTGAAACTTGGTTAAGAACTAAGGAGTTAGAGTTTGCACAGAAAGACAATAGAAACCCTAGACTAACACCTCGCAAATACCTTGAGAAATACATGTTTACTGATTTACATGAAGTATTTTTCTGCGATTTTCCACATCTATTGCAAGAGTGGATACTAAGGTTGAAGGATAACCACACAACGAACCAGATTCAACAGCTAGAGTGGACCCTAGTATAGATTGAGCAGTTACAGCCGGTGAACAACAAATTCACCCGTGCAGTAGACTTTTGGCTTGACAACATTGTGGCAGGTTTTATAACAAAGTTTGCAGTCGACATAGTGAAGTCGTACAACGTAGCGAAGCAAGAATTTATACATAGACCTCGAGAAAGGTACATTCGATCACTGTATACTTCTATTAAGATATTGTTGTATAAAAAAAGAGTACTGACAATGGAGTCAGACAGCTAAACTTCCCTGCGTGCATGGGGGAAGGGGGGAAGCACTGACAGAAAAAGGATAATGGAAAAAGGAAAGGATAAGGTCAAGAAGGAGGAACCCTTGGACCCGATCATGATGGATGACGACCAGATCCGGTGGATCTTCGAGACAACTGGAAAGATGCATAGCAGAGTACCTTACCAATACAAGGTGAACACTAATAAGAGAGTCATAGCCGCGAGGGAATTCTTGGCGAGTTATGAGGAAGAGGTAGAGGATCTTCGGGCTATGGAGAAGATTGAGGAAATCCTACGTGCAACATATGAAAGGAAGACGATGATTCCAAGAGCGAGAGGAGAAGGCAACAATCCTATCCATATTAATGTCACTGTGGAACCCATAAACCCATGTGTGACTAACACAGCAAAGAAAACACCACCATTTAGACAATCGAAGTTTGGAAGAAGTCCGACAGCAGGAAGTACATATACACAAGGAGCAACAACTGGAAGAGCTAGTTCAAGCAACACTAGTCAAGTATCTACACCGTGTGGAGGTAGTAGTTCGGTGTTTAGAATGGCAGGACATGATCCTACCATCAGGTTACCAGAATTTTGAGGAGAAGCAGCAAAAGACCTGGAGAAACATTTGTTCATTTGTGCAAATATCTAGGAAGCAAAACAGATCATTGATGAAGATACCAATCTTGCGCAGTTAGTGATTACGCTAAGAGACTGTGCACTAGACTGGTACATGAGTTTAGACACAAACAATGCTCTGGGGATGACAAGGACACTAACAGACATTAAGAATTTATTAATAAATGAGTTCCAAAATCCGAGCTCGGAGGATCAATACATGAATGAGATGATAGAAATCTGACAAAAACCAGGAGAATTTGTATGGGATATTGACCAGAGACAAGCGACTGAAGCAAAAGTTAAAATATCTCATGACCGACATGCAACATCGACACTTATTTGTCAATTCATTGCTCCCACACTTAAAATATCCATTGCGACAACAAAAGTTCTAGACGTAGGCAGAGGCTTTGCAGGCAGCCTTGCAACTGGAAGAAAACCAGTACCAACAGACAAGCCCAACTATTGAAGAGTTGAAGGAGGAATTGAAAAACTTGAAATTTCAACTAAACAAGAATAAGAGTAAGGGCAAACGAGAAGTCGTTTGGTGTACCACATGCAAGACGGAAGGACACCACAAGAACGAATGTCCAACATTCACGCAGTGTATGGTAGCAGGAATGACAAACCTGATACCCACAGGAGGACCATGGTGTGAAGTCTATAAGAAACTGGGTCATGACCCCTATCACTGCCCGATGATGTAGAAATACCAAACAGTCCCAAAGAATTCATACTACACCTTTTGCAAGTCAGTGGGCCACGATGACAAAGATTGTAGAACTATGGAGTTGATGCAAGGAAGGACATCAGACGCATTCAGAGTGAAAGAAGAAATGATGACGGGGCAAGCCACACCACAGTTTAACCCAGTTCCATCTCCATACAACACTACGCAGCAACAGTATAATATTGCGCAACAACCATATAATAACGCGCAACCACAATACAACGCAATGCAACCTCAATACAATATCGCGTAGTATAATCATGCGCCACGGTATAATGTGTCGATAGGAGATAGAGAAGGCTGCAGAGGTGGAGGACGAGCAAGAGGATGTTTTGGACGAGGTAGAGGACCAGTGGTGTGTCATAATTGTCAACAATCGGGACATTATACAAGAGAGTGTCCACTTCCACCAACAACTTGTATGTATTGTCGCGGATCGGACCACGATATAGAAGAATGTCTGACACTACTAGTAAAGATCTAGGAAAAGAGGAACCAGAACAACCATAATGTTCAGTGGATTTCTGCCGAAGCAAGGGATGAAGGACGGAACATCAATATAGTTACTTGCGGAGGAGCTAAAATAGGGGACAATGTTGTTCGAATAGAGCCAACACAAATCCAATGGGTGAAAAAGAACGTCGAACCAAGAAAGCAGTTCGGCACATAGAAGGAAAAGGAGATATTTAAGCAAGCCCCACAAGAATTCCATAAGGAAGATATTGCGACGATTTCAACTTCACAATAAAGTAAGGAAGCACCAGAATACGAAATGCCTCCATTATTGGATCATACCAGTGAAATCCATTCCATGGGACAAGTAAGTACAATCAAAGCCTTTTTGCAATCATGTGTTAAGGTATAAAGTGATCCATCATCTGTGAAAATATTTCAAAACATACTAGAAAAATGTAGCATTGAGACAAAAGGAAAACTAGAACCAAAAACATTCAATCACCTACACACAAGAATAAGAACAAGTAGGGAGTTTAGACTGAATGCCAATATTGGAGATTTCAATATGGGAGACATCATACTGGATCTAGGATCTAAAGTTAATGTATTACCAAAGAAGACATGGCAATGCATGGGAGAGCCCACATTAGGCTATTCACATGTTCAATTGAAACTGAAAAACCAACACAGAGTCCTACCAATAGGTAGAATGAAAGGAGTGACAGTATACCTAGATGGAGTGCGCACTAAAGAAGATTTTGAAGTCATCGAAATAGTGGATGGCACAACACCTTACCCAGCGTTGCTTGGTCTAGATTGTGTGTTTGACAATCACGCCATAATCAACCTGAAGACTAGGAAAATGACATTTGAGTCATAAGAATACAGGGTCATCGCGCCATTGGATCCGTCGGAAGGGGAGAGGTTCGTAGAACCTACTTGCCTAGACTTAGAGGAAATTAGCCGGTTGTACAGAACAACTACGCGTGATGAGGATTACGTGAACCCAACTGCAGATGGGATACTCAGTTGGCGGAGAATTACTTCATGTGCAACAAATCCAGATATCATTTTAGAGAACTGGAAACAAAGGCTACACGAAGTATCCACGAGAAGATGTGCAAGAGTAGACTACGCAGTAAGATTCTTTGGCACAAAAATCAGAGAACCACCCAGTTTCCACAGAATCAATGATTTGGAAACATTCATGGCACAGTATGAAGATGAAGTCTTAGAGAACCAGAGATAGATCTAGCACTCAAGGCCACACCTGCAAGATGGTGGGGCACACACAAAGAGACCATCACAGATCGATACCAATGTAAGTAGTTACTGCGCATAAGGTTCGAAATAGAGCAGAAAAACAACAAGCAATAAAAATATGATGGACAAAGGGCACCGGGGGAACACTTGGAGAAGTGTAGAACATTGTGGAAAATGACACCCCCTGAGGAATGGCCTCATCATTTTATAGACACTCTAGAGGGCATACCAGTGAACTGGTATACAGACCAGGAATTGCGCAAAAGAACTACGACCTGGATGACACTGCAACAGAATTTTACAGTCACTTTCTCATTTGAGCATGAGAAACCCAACATAGATGTCGCTCTTAAAAAGATAAGAGGAGTGATTTTCATCAAAGAACCAGAAATAGAACTTATCACAGAAGAACAACAATGGAACAAATGAACAGTCGAGGAATTGTTGTCATGTTACCATGTACAAGAGGAAGCATTGGATGAAGACAATCTGCACGATATTCAGATTGAAGAAGCAGAAAGAGAAAGAGATGTGGAAGGTCCACCCATAGAATCAGAAGTCATTTCCAAGCTGATCAAAGTAAAGAAAGTCAACATTAGGATAGTCAAGAATCCCAAGATGTCCAGCATTGGATATTACTGTGATGAGAAAAAAGTGGAAAGCATAATAGAGCTATCGCGGGAATACAGTGACCTGTTTCCCACAACATTTACAGAGGTGAAGGGTATAGCCAAAGAGTTAGGATAAATGAAGATACCACTCAGACCTGAAGCAAGATCGATTAGAAAACGACCATATAGACTGAACCCAATATAAAAGAAAAAAGTCAAAGTTGAGATCGACAGGATGCTCGAAGCCGGCATCATAGAACCGGTCGAAGAATCAGAATGGATAAGCCCGATGGTAGTACAGGACAAGAAACAAGGAGGGATAAGGATATGGGTCGACTTAAGGAAGTTGAACGATGCAGGCCTACACGACCCATTCCCTACACCTTTCACGGACAAAGTGTTAGAAAACGTAGGCAGACACAAAGCCTACTCGTTCACTGATGGATTCTCAGGCTACCATCAGATCAAGATAGCACAAGAAGACAGATACAAGACCACATTTGTGACAAAATGGGGATCTTATCAGTACACAGTCATGCCTTTTGGACTAAAGAATGCACCAACAATATTTTCCAGAGTAGTCATTATGGCGTTTAAGGAATTCATCCACCAGTTTCTCGAAGTATACCTGGATGATTGGACAGTCTACAGTTTGTTGAAAGAACATGTAGAAGTCTTATGGCTAATGTTGGAAAGATGTAGACAGTGTCAGATATCACTAAACATAAAGAAATGCATATTTGGAACATTGTTTGGGATACTATTGGGACATATAGTATGCAAACAAGGGTTAATCGTAGATCCCACAAAGATTGCAGTAATTGTCAACTTACCACCACAAAAAATAATCTTTCAGCTAAGATTGACGTTGGGACACACTAGATACTACAGGAATTTTATCAAAGGGTACGCACGGATTACTGCACGAATGGAAAAGTTGTTTAAGGAAAGACACAAAGTTTCAATGGAACGACGAGTGCCAACATGGTCTGGATACCCTGAAGGATAAGATGGTCACCGTGTCGATATTAGTATTTCCAGATTGGGAGAAGACATTCCATGTGCATGTAGATGCATCATCCATAGCACTTGGAGCTATCTTGGCGCAGCCGGGAGCGGGGGACTTGGATCACCTGATAGCATTTGCAAGCAGGAAGTTTTCATAATCAGAGCAGAACTATAACACTACGGAAAGGGAAAACCTAGCTATGGTCTATGCACTGCAAAAGTTCAGACATTGCTTGTTGGGGAAACACTTTAAGATGTTCATAGATCACTCAGCCCTAAAATATCTAGTCAACGAGCTAGTGTTGGGGGGGAGAATATGTCGATGGTTACTCCTATTTCAAGAATTTAACTTTGAAGTAATCGTCAAACTAGGAAAATTGAACACAGGACCTGACCACCTATCAAGGGTCACAAATGAAGAAGAACCTACGAATTTAGAAGACAAATTTCCATATGCACAACTATTCTTAGTCCATATTGCTGATGAATACTTTGCAAATATCATTCAGTACTTGAACACAGGTACTGTGCTGCAATAATATATCATTGCATAGAAGAAAAACTTGGTAGTATGTGTTGTCGACTATCAACTGATCACATGACACCTATACAAAATGGGCATAGATAGCATCTTGCGAAGGTACATGTTAGAGCACGAAATACCAAGAGCCTTAGCATAAGCCCATGAGGGAATAGTAGGAGGACATTATGTAGGCAAAACTACCATGCAGAAGGTATTGCACACAAGAATATGGTGGTCGACGATTCACAGAGACTCGAATGAGTACTGTCAAAGATGATGCCATTACGACCACAAGTAACATTACAAGGACTCGATAAGTGGGCAATAGACTTTGTGGGACCGATCAACCCACCACCAAAAAGAACAAGAGCTAGGTACATTATCACTGCGACGGAAAACCTAACAAGATGGGTAGAATCCGCACCACTGAAGGATTGCAGCGCAAAAACAACAACACATTTTTTATTTGAGCAAGTAATCACTCGATTTGGATGCCCAAGAGTTTTGATGAGCAACCAAGGCATGCACTTCATAAATAGCACCATCAGCGCTATGACTGAAGATTTTGAAGTCCATCATCAGAAGAGCACACCATATCATCCACAAGCAAATGGCACAGTAGAAGCATTTAACAATATCCTGGAAAACATGCTGACAAATATTTGTAACATCAATAGGGACGACTGGGACATCAAAGTACCAGCAGTACTATGGGCCTACAGGACTACATGCAAAAATTTAACAGGGCACACACCATTTAAATTGGTTTATGGCCAAGAAGCAGTGGTGCCATTAGAATTTTTAGTACCAAGCTTGCGCGTAGCAGCGATCACACATATGACAGAACAAGGCGCAGTACATGAGAGACTGAATCAGTTAATGACCATGGAGGAAGACTAGATCTTAACAGGATTTCACCAACAAGTTCAGAAAGCAAGGGAAAAATCTTGGCATGATAGACACATAAAGAAGAAAACTTTCAAGGAAGGAGATCTAGTACTGATGTATGACAGCAAATCGTTTCAGCATCCAGGAAAGCTACGAATGCATTGGCTAGGACCATATGAGGTAAAATCTATCATAGATGGAGGAGTTGTACAGTTGAAAGACTTATCAGGCGCAAAACTTAGAGGGATGATCA
>JASDQU010010636.1:69751-98442 GCA_032191745.1 Picea mariana | reverse complement strand
CCAATCAGCTCCAGACAGTGCCAACTCGAAGACTCCACTAGAGGAAGAACCTGAAGCATGGCCAAGCAGCCTAGAAAGACTAGGTACTCAAGTTCCAATTGCATTCAAGACATCTTTGGTTTTATCTGCAATTATGTCTTGTCTTTTTCTAAGCCTGATCAAAAGTATATTGCTGAAGATTACTTTGACCATCTGTTAATTGATGAGTATCAAGAGATCATATCCCCAATTGTAGATTATGTACATGCTCATACACCTATGCACATCCCAGATGCACCTGTAGAAACCCTAGTGAGACATAAGCCTCCTGCTTTGTCTCCTACTCTTGCTAAACCTCTGGATGATTGTAAGCCTCTTTCTTCATCTCCCGTGCTTGCAAAATTCCTAGACCGATACAAGCCTCTAGATTTGCCTCCTATTCTCCATGACCTCCCTGTCAATTACATCAATAATCTACCCAGGTTTGATGGAGAGAATGCCAATATTACTGCTGAAAAGCATATCCAAAGTCTTGAGGATTTTCTTGACCTCTTTGAGGTAGAAGAAGATGATGTCTGCATCAGAATGTTTGCCCTGTCTTTGGGAGGTAAATTTAAAGATTGGTTTAAGAACCTTCCAACTGCAAGCATCAAAAATTTTCAGCAGTTCATGCAAGTTTTCTTCGATAGATGGGTGATCATGGGAAATGTTTTCCTCATCCTAGAAGAATACGACCACTTGAAAAGAAAACTCAGGGAGACAATACATCAGTTTTCAGCCAGATTCAATAAGGTATATCATGCAATACCTGCTGATATAAGGCCACCCCCAGGATCAGCCCACTTGCATTACCCAGATGCCTTCGATCCTGAGATGACATTCCAGTTAAGAGAAAGGAACACCGCAAGCCTTGAATAAATGCAGAACATTGCAGCTGATGTGGAGACCAACTTGCTGATCAAAAGGTCAAGGTTAAAGGACAAAGAAAGGGAGCAGTTGAAGTCATCAGAAGCTAAACTAGAGATTTTGGCCAGTGCCATGGAAGAGTTGATGCAGAAGATCAATAGGAAAGATGAGCTTGCTGCCCAAAGACCCCATGTTCCAATGATTTCAGTGAAAGAAAAGGTCATTGTTCCCAAAAAATTTTCTTTTCATCCTTGGTACCATGGTTTGGACAATGATTCTTTCATGTATTCAATTCACAACACAGTCAAAGATGAGGCTCCATCTCAACTTGCAGAGGAACAACTAGCTGATTTGATGTGCATGTTTGACGACATTCCTTACTTGGATTGTCCACCCAAGTGTGATCAGTATGATGATGATCATGAAGCTGAAATAGAGGTTGACTGTTTAGAGAAACCGACAGCATGTCAATGGCAAGAAGGAGATCATTACAGTTCAGATGTGACAATCAACCCGTGCACAACAGTCCTGACAGCGATGAGGAACAGACAGAAAATTTCAGAGAAAGGGAAAAATCTTTGCCCTTATGTTTCTCATCTTTTCAATTTCTGAAAAGAAACTCTAGGCCAGTTGTAAATAGTGAAGACAGAAATCTCCTTGATCAATCAGTTGAAGATGCTAGTGCTAATGTGGAGGCTGTTCTAAACCCAAAATTGCAGCACTTTACCTACTCTGAGCTCCAAATTCCAAATGAAAGCTTAAAGCCTAAGACAAATTCTGAGTTAATTCAAAACAACTCTGTACCATTGTGCTTTAATTCATTTCAAATTTTGAAGGAGACTCTTGAACAAGTGTTGAAGGATGAATACAGAAACAGGCAGGAAATTTCATTTGAATAAATGCAACAGTCTTGTAAGTTTTTTCAGGATCCAATAGCTGATCGGTTGGATGGCCTGTGTGGCCAAAATCATTCTTCATTCGCCAGTCATGAGATAAAAGGCTGTTATGATATTGACATGATCAAGCAGTCAGTTATAGGGGTGTGTTCAGCAGAAGTTACATTACAAAACCCATCAGAGTAGTTGCAGCCATGTCAGGAAATGCACGAGGATGAAGATAACATAGATACAGTGCTAGAGCTGCCATCCAAAAATCAAGGAACATGTCATTTCTACCTTGATCCTGTAGCTACCTATATGGAGAATTTTTTCACTGTAGAGCCTCAATTTTTCTCTGCAGTACTTTTGTTTTTCAAGATTGTCGAGGTCTCTATGGTAAATATCAATCACTTTTTCAGTAGTGGCCTTTTCACTTTGCAGTTTTGAGTCGATGGGCAAAAGGCCAAGCTGCGCTTTTCACTGTGCTAACAAGCAGTCAAACAGTCCTCTGGTCTCAAAAACTACTTGATTGGCTGCATTGGCATTATTGTATCATTTAGAACGATGAAATCGTCAGTAGTGTAGGATAGGTAGCAGTTATGAATAAGCTCAACATTCCGAGCATCTCTTTTTCAGTAGTGTTTATTTTAATTTGGTTTCAGTTGCAAGATCAAAACATGTACAAGTTGCAGAATAAGGTTTTGGGACCAGCCCAATGGATAAAGCACCGGTCTGCATGATTCACAAGTTTGTGGTTCTTGACACCTCCTGGAAGAAGCTGCCATCCCCAGGTGGAGCCTATGTTGGCATCCTATAATTATAGACAACTCGATTCTTCGACTGTTGATTTGGCGTTTCTCTCGTGATGACGAACTCTGGCTCGGTTGATCATGTTTCCTCCCTCCATTCTTTTCGCTCGATCCCCCATCACCCTGTTGCATCCTTCATACACGTTGCGCCCTCACTCCCTTGTCCTGTGGCCCCATTGACTACCTCTCACCCGTCACCCATCCGTGAATAATCAGACTTAGGATGAACAAAAAGAACAATAGGTTAGTTAGATTAAAATAATAATAAATGTTAATATAATTAGTTTAATAAACTGGATTAGTTAATAATTAGTTGGTTAATTAATAATAAATCAATTGTTAATTAATTAATCAATTAATGATTAATTAAGTTAGTATTAATAACTAGGTTAGTAATTARGATTAATTACAWATTAAATAAAACAAATTAATAAAATAKATATAAAATATATATAATAACCAAAACATATAAAATAATAAACAAAAATATCAAAAACAAAATATAAAAACCAAAAACAAAACAAAAATATAATACAAATTATATTATATAAACATTTAAATGAAAACATAAAAAACATAAAATWAAACACATATAACAAAAACAAAATTAAAAAATAAAAACCACAAAATAAACAAAACACATTAACATAAAACCAAAYGTGAAACAARCATGTAATAAATTATATTAAAACTAAAAACAAAACTTAAAACTCACATATCCTAAGTTCTACCCCCACCTCACTCCCGCTCACATCAAATCACAACGCACACCTTACACCCCCGTACACTCATCACTTTTAACATTTTAATCCACGACCCATAAAAATTCCGGACCCCCCCTCACTATCCGGACTTTAACGAGAGGGGGGGTCTGGAATAATGGTTTTTCAAAACCACCCCCCTCCATGTGTCGCATTCCCATTCCAGCGGACCCCCCCCAAAAAAAACCTCTTACCACCTCAGGGGGGTCCGGAATACCGCTTTCCCGAAAACAAAACCACCTTTTTCAATTTTTGCCTAATTTTTGCCTGTTTCAGCATGTGTTCGTCCGAGGAAGTTTCTGGGCAAACTAAGACGGATTTTAAAAATCCGAGAGAGTTTTTTTCTCAGCACGGGCTGAAGAACAAAAATCTCTCTCATTTTTTTCAACGGAGCTACGAGCAGGGATAATCGAAGCCATCTTCAAGGCCCATTTTTTCAGATTCTCAATTTTCCGTTATAGTCCCGATCTTGCAGGAACTGTTACGGCCAGATGGGGACAAATTTGGTGAAACCGAAGGAGGTTTTTGTCTAGGACATGCCCATATTCAATAACCTCCTTCAGTTTTCTCCCAAGTGTCATCATTTAAGAGAAAAACACGTCTGTTCGGACCCCTTTTTCGCAGAAAACCGGTCCGTCTTTCATGGCAGAAAGTTCCAAATTTTGTGGGAGTGGTGGCTATTTTTGGCCGAGGCGGTTAAAAACGACTCTCAAAACTAATGGGGAGGTCTATCCTATTTATCCATAGGATTTTAATGTAAAAGGGTTCTACCTGTGAGATTTTTGGACCCTTTTTGGCTGGATTGTGGGCCTGGCTACTCCAGGAGGTTTGTCTGTAGTTTTTGAATGACTAAACAGTAATAGAGGAAAGGATTTACAAGATTCTTGTGTAGCAGTGTTGGTGGTGTGTTCCTTGTTTGTCTGTATTTATCTTTCTGCTATCTTTCAAGAATTTTCATTTCTTATTATTGAAAAACAGTAAATGGAGAATAATTTATGCATGCATACTCTTTGTCCAAATTTTTCAATAATTTTTATGTTTTTTTCTAAAACTCAGTCTATGAATTCTTAACTGCTCATTTGCTCAGTTTTTCCTTCCCCATTTCTTCCTCAAATCGACACCCTTCAAACTTGATTCGATCCAACAATTGTTACTATCTTTCCCTGTGGAGACATTTACCTCTAGATCTGATTTGATCATTGTCTTATAAGCAGACCCCATAGGCCAATGGTGATCTGAGAAACTCGTCAACCACAGCCTCATATAAATATTTCAAAACCCCAACCTCATATTCTGCATATCTAGCCTAATATTCTCTTCAAACAAAGCTATATCAGACAGAGAGATCCCTCTCTGAGTCTTGGAGGGCTAGATCCAAGACTTGAAGCGGTTTTGATGTTGCCTCTGTAACTGCCATCATAGCCTTGGGAAAATTACAGAGTGCTAACAGACACCACAAGAACGAATGTCCAACATTCACGCAGTATATGGAAACAGGAATGCCAAACCCGATACCCACAGGAGGACCATGGTGTGAAGTCTGTAAGAAACTGGGTCACGACCCCTATCATTGCTCGATGATGCAAAAATACCAAACAGTCCCAAATAATTCATACTACACCTTTTGCAAGTCAGTGGGCCACGATGACAAATATTGTAGAACTATGGAGTTGATGCAAGAAAGGACATCAGATGCATTCAGAGTGCAGGAAGAAATGATGACAGGGCAAGCCACACCACAGTTTAACCCAGTTCCAGCTCCATACAACATTGCGCAGCAGCAGTATAATACTTCGCAACAACCATATAATAGCGCGCAACCACAGTACAACGCAGTGCAACCTTAATACAATATCGCGTAGTATAATAATGGGCCACAGTATAATGCGTCGAGAGGAGATAGAGCAGGCTGCAGAGGTGGAGGACGAGAAAGAGGATGTTTCGGATGGGGTAGAGAACCAGTGGTGTGTCATATTGTCAACAATCGGGACATTATACAAGAGAGTGTCCAGTTCCACCAGCAACTTGTATGTATTGTCGCGGATCGGACCATGATATAGAAGAATGTCCGACACTACTAGTAAAGATCCAGGAAAAGAGGAACCAGAACAATCATAATGTTCAGTGGATTTCCACCGAAGCAAGGGATGAAGGACGAAACATCAATATAGTTACTCGTGGAGGAGCTAAAATAGGAGACAATGTTGTTCGAATAGAGCCAACACAAATCCAATGGGTGAAAAGGAACGTCGAACCAAGAAAGCAGTTTGAAACACATAACAAAAAGGAGATATATAAGAAAGCCCGACAAGAATTCCATAAGGAAGATATTGCGACGATTTCAACTTCGCAATAAAGTAAGGAAGCACCAGAATACGAAATGCCTCTATTATTGGATCATACCAGCGAAATCCATTCCATGGGACAAGTAAGTACAATCAAAGCCTTTTTGCAATCATGTGTTAAGGTATTAAGTGATCCATCATCTGTGAAAATATTTCAAAACATACTATAAAAATGTAGCATTGAGACACAAGGAAAACTAGAACCAAAAACAGTCAATCACCTACACACAAGAAGAAGAACAAGTAGGGAGTTTAGACTGAATGCCAATATTGGAGATTTCAATATGGGAGACATCATACTGGATGTAGGATCTGAAGTTAATGTATTACCAAAGAAGACATGGAAATGCATGGGAGAGCCCACATTACGCTATTCACCTGTTTAATTAAAACTGGCAAACCAACACAGAGTCCTACCAATAGGTAAATTGGAAGGAGTGACAGTATACCTAGATGGAGTGCACACTAAAGCAGATTTTGAAGTCATCGAAATAGTGGATGGCACAACACCTTACCCAGCGTCACTTGGTCTGGATTGTGTGTTTGATAACCAGGCCATAATCAACATGAAGACCAGGAAAATGACATTTGAGTAAGGAGAATATAGGGTCATCTCGCCATTGGATCCATCGGAAGGGGAGAGATTCGTAGAACCTACTTGCCTAGACTTAGAGAAAATTAGCTGGTTGTACAGAACAACTGCGCGCGATAAGGATTACGTGAACCCAACTGCAGATGGGATACTTAGTTGGCATAGCATTACTTCATGTGCAACAAATTCATATATCCTTTTAGAGAACTGGAAACAAAGGCTACACGAAGTATCCACAAGAAGATGTGCAAGAATAGAGTATGTAGTAAGATGGGTAGGCACAAAAATTAGAGAACCACCCAGTTTCCACAGAATCAATGATTTGGAAACATTCATGGCACAGTATGAAGATGAAGTCTAATAGAACCAGAGACAGATCTAGCACTCAAGGCCACACCTGCAAGATGGTGGGGTGCACACAAAGAGACCATCACAGACCGGTACCAATGTAAGTAGTTACTACGCATAAGGTTCGATGCAGAGCAGAAAAACAACAAGCAACAGAAATATGATGGACAAAGGGCACCGGGGGAACACTTGGAGAAGTGTAGAACATTGTGGAAAATGACACCCCCTGAGGAATGGCCTCATCATTTTATACACATTCTAGAGGGCATACCAGTGAACTGGTATACAGACCAGTAATTGCGCAAAGGAACTACGACCTAAATGACACTGCAATAGAATTTTATAGTCACTTTCTCATTTGAGCATGAGAAGCCCAACATAGATGTCGTTCTTAAAAAGATAAGAGGAGTGATATTCATCAGAGAACTAGAAATATAACTTATCACAGAAGAACAACAGCGGAATAAATGAACAGTCGAGGAACTGTTGTCATGTTACCATGTATAAGAGGAAGCATTGGATGAAGACGGTCCGCACAATATTCAGATTGAAGAAGCGGAAAGAGAAAGAGATGTGGAAGGTCCACTCATAGAATCAAAAGTAATTTCTGCACCAATCAAAGTAAAGAAAGTCAACATTGGGACAATCGAGAATCCCAAGATGGCCAACATTGGATATTACTGGGATGAGCAAACAATGGAAAGCATAACAGAGCTATTGTGCAAATACAATGACCTGTTTCCCACAACATTTACAGAGATGAAGGGTATAGTCGGAGAGTTAGGATAAATGAAGATACCACTTAGACCTGAAGCAAGATTGATCAGACAGTGACCATATAGACTAAACCCAATATAAAAGCAGAAAGTCAAAGTTGAGATCGACAGGATGCTTGAAGCCGGCATCATAGAACCGGTTGAAGAATCATAATGGATAAGCCCAATGGTAGTACAAGACAAGAAACAAGGAGGGATAAGGATATGGGTCAACTTAAGGAAGTTGAGTGATGCAGGCCTACACGACCCATTACCTACACCTTTCACGGACAAGGTGTTAGAAAACGTAGGTGGACACAAAGCCTACTCCTTCACTGATGGATTCTCAGGCTACCATCAGATCAAGATAGCACAAGAAGACATATACAAGACCACATTTGTGACAGAATGGGGATCTTATCAGTACACAGTCATGCCTTTTGGACTAAAGAATGCACCAGCAATATTTTCCAGAGTAGTAATTATGGCATTTAAGGAATTTATCCACTAGTTTCTCGAAGTATACCTGGATGATTGGACAGTCTACAGTTTGTTGAAATAACATGTAGAAGTCTTACAACTAATGTTGGAAAGATGTAGGCAGTGTCAGATATCACTAAACATAAAGAAATGCATATTTGGAACATTGTTTGGGATACTTTTGGGCCATATAGTATGCAAACAAGGGTTAATCGTAGATCCCACAAAGATTGCAGTAATTGTCAACTTACCACCACCAAAAACAGTCTGTCAGCTAATATTGGCGTTGGGACACACTGGATACTACAAGAATTTTATCAAAGGGCACGCACAGATTACTGCACGAATGGAAAAGTTGTTAAAGAAAGACACAAAGTTTCAGTGGAACGACGAGTGCCAACACAATCTGGATACCCTGAAGGAAAAGATGGTCACTGCACCGATATTAGTATTTCGAGATTGGGAGAAGACAGTCCACGTGCATGTAGATGCATCAGCCATAGCACTTGGAGCTATCTTGGCGCAACCAGGAGCGGGGGACTTGGATCACTTGATAGCATTTGCAAGTAGGAAGTTTTCATAATCGAAGCAGAACTATAACACTACGGAAAGGGAAGGCCTAGCTATGGTCTACGCACTGCAAAAGTTCAGACATTGCTTATTGGGGAAACACTTTAAGATGTTCACAGATCACTCAGCCCTAAAATATCTAGTCAACGAGCTAGTGTTGGGGGGGAGAATATGTCGATGGTTACTCCTATTTCAAGAATTTAACTTTGAATTAATCGTCAAACCAGGAAAATTGAACACAGGACCTGACCACCTATCAAGGGTCACAAATGGAGAACCTATGAATTTAGAAGACAAATTTCCATATGCACAACTATTCTCAATCCATATCGCTGATGAATACGTCACAAATATCATTCAGTACTCGAGCACGGGTACTGCACCGCAAGAATATAGCACCGTGCAGAAGAAAAACTTGGTAGTATGCGCTGTCGACTATCAACTGATCGCATGACACCTATACAAAATGGGCGCAAATAGAATCTTGCGAAGGTACATGTTAGAGCACGAAAGACCAAGAGCCTTAGCAGAAGCCCATGAGGGAATAGTAGGAGGCCATTATGTAGGAAAAAATACCATGCAGAAGGTATTGCGCGCAGGACTATGGTGGCCAATGATTCACAGAGACTTGAAGGAGTACTGTCAAAGATGCGATGTCTGTCAAAGGATAAGAAAACTTCACAGAAGGAATGAGATTCCATTACGACCACAAGTAACATTACAAGGACTCGATAAGTGGGCAATAGAATTTTTGGGACCGATCAACCCACCAACAAAAATAACAAGAGCTAGGTACATTATCACCGTGATTGAATACCTAACAAGATGGGCGGAAGCCGCACCAATAAAGGATTGCAGTGCAGAAACAACAACACATTTTTTATTTGAGCAAGTAATCACTCGATTTGGATGCCCAAGAGTTTTGATGAGCGACCAAGGCATGCACTTCATAAACAACACCATCAATGCTATGACTGAAGAGTTTGAAGTCCATCATCAGAAGAGCACACCATATCATCCATAGGCAAATGAAACAGTAGAAGCATTTAACAATATCCTGGAAAACACGCTGACAAAGATTTGTAACATCAACAGGGACGACTGGGACATCAAAGTACCAACAGTACTATGGGTCTACAGGACTACATGAAAAAAGTTGACAGGGCACACACCATTTAAATTGGTTTATGGCCAAGAAGCAGTGGTGCCATTAGAATTTTTAGTACCAAGCTTGCACATAGCAGCGATCACACATATGACAGAATGAGGCACAATACATGAGAGACTGAATCAGTTAATGACCATGGAGGAAGACTATATCTTAGTAGGATTTCACCAACAAGTTCAGAAAGCAAGGGAAAAATCTTGGCATGATAGACACATAAAGAAGAAAACTTTCAAGGAAGGAGATCTAATATTGATGTATGACAACAAATCGTTTCAACATCCAAGAAAGCTACGAATGCATTGGCTAGGACCGTACAAGGTAAAATCTATCATAGATGGAGGAGTTGTATAGTTGAAAGACTTATCAGGCACAGAACTTAGAGGGATGATCAATGGGAGCCGACTGAATTTGTACAAGGACATTCGACCACCCACCGCGTAGTAAAATACAAAAAAATTATAATTACTACCAATAGAAGCGCAGTGCGCCGGGGGAAGAAAAGGCACACACACTTAGGAACACAAAATTGGAAAGGAGAAGGACAATGGTCACATACAAAGGGAAACAAGTGGGAAAAGTAAATTCGGAAAAAGCAGAACGACATGACAGCACTAGGCCGAATTAAAGGACGGTAAGGACCGATGGGACGCCACATTAATCGCACCAACTGGAGATGGAAAGGAAGAGTAATGGCAAGTATGAAACTGTCGGAGGTGCATTGAACCCGTAATTAAGGTGCATTAAAACCATAATTAAGGAAGAATCCTCGACAAAGCTTCATGGGAAACCCATACAACACACGGACGCGGGAGAAAACAGTCTATTCGCGAAAAGATAGCAGATAGAGAGTGATAGAAGCTAAAGAGCACAGAGTGAGTTCATATAAGATCACAAAGATCATTTGAATTCAGCAAATGTTTAACATTCACCACCATGTCACCACCCAAGCAAGCAGAAGTGACCCATACCGCCAGAAAAACCAGAGTTCAGACCAGGTCACGAGTACAAGTGGAAGAAGGTGAACAACATTCGTCGGAGATCGTCAATGTCGATGAAATCCCATCTCCAGACACAGCATCGTTGAACCCTACACCAATAATGGAAGAAACCCAACATCTCGCACCATAAGGCAAGAGTATAGATATATCGGAAAAGGTAGAGGAGCAACCGAACTAGGATATAGAAACCTTGAAGGAGGTGCAACCAGAGAACACCGAAGAAGCTCTGAAATTCAATGGAACGATGATGAATCTGGAAGTAGCAATCGAGCCATACAAGTCTCAAATGACCATATCATACCATCCACCAGAAGGAAAGGTAGAATATTTCGCGAGTTGGCCGGAATAGTATATTGAGGAACAACTAGAAGCCACTGGAACTTCGAGCCATCCACCACCGTCGAATAAAGACAAGATCTAGATACCCAGGTGACCTCGCAAGAAACCTGTCACAAAAATCGTTCTACTGCGTATACCAGGTGGGGTACAGGTAGAACCAGACCTACTGGGTCATATAGGGAAGCTCAAATACTCGGACCACGATGTAGCAGACAAAGACAAGTTTCTAGAACTTGCAAAGAGAGTGTACATCGAGACTGTGGGCACAAATCCATTTGGGGAATCGATTAATCAGCCACACCAATGGGCAATCGGGTTGGAGAAGACAAGCATTTTAGGAATAGTAGACCTACCACATTTTGGCAGAGGTCAGTACGCAACCACATGCATCAAACAGTTGTTAGCAGTCACACATGGCAGGGACATCTGGTTGGACAAGCTCGTCTCGATAGACGTAGAGATTATCGCGAGCATAACAAGATTGCCATCTTGGGGCATGGATCCCGCGCAATTTCTGGATGACAAAGCCAGGGAGAAAGCACTAGATAAAGAGATGAATAAAAAGTATGGCATTGACAGGGGGACAAGAGGGATCATTATCAAGAGGATCAACGATGCCTCAACACAATTGGGCGCAAAAATATTAGCCTGTAAGTTGCTAAGAAAATGTCGCAGGGAGGAATTTCCAGCTAGAGTTGTCGCAGTTGCAGCTCAGTGCACTGTGGGCACCACAGTGAGATGGGCACCATATCTCTTGAACTTGTTCCTAGACGACTGCAAGGATGTGCAGGATCTAGGCACAGAGTTTCACTATTCATGGTTGATCACACTAATAGCCTTCATGGAATGGAAAGAGCCAAGGTACGTAACTTTTTGTACCAGACCCAAACCAAATCAAAGAGAGAGATACTTATTTCTCCAAGCCAAGTCAGATGCTAAGAAAAAAAGTATGAACGGGTCCATATTTGAAGGATACCCACGTGACCTATAGGAATCCATCTCCAAAAGGTGGAGAATAACACCAGAGGTTGTTGCGCGATATGGGGACATCGCCAATTTCCAGGCCACACGAAATACAATGTGGATACAGGAGAGGAAGTATCTCGATAAACAGTGGCTACGGATGCACGATTTTATTACAAAGGGCGACATTGACATGGTCATCATCGAATGGGACAACGAGTGGAGGATTCCAGCTATCACCCAGAAATTGGCAGAAAAAATAGCAGAAGAAGAGGCAAGGCAGGGAGAAACACAGCCCAAGGAAACCCAAGTTCCCAAGAGACGAAGGATGGGCCAGGGAAAAACAACACAAACAAATGAAGAGCCAATGAAGACAGGGACCCATAACGGGAAGAAGGATAAGATGCAGTTGGCCAAGGAGCAGCAGAAACAGGCCAAGCCCGTGCAAGAGACCGCAACAAGTCCCAACCCACAGAAACCAAGTGGAAACAAGAGGACAACCACGCATACATGAGGCGCGTGCAAGAAAACAAAGGCACAAAGAACACCACCAGAGTATACGATCACAAATGATGATGGAGAAATGATAGCCCAAATGGTCCAATATTGTCTATCTGAATATTTTGACCATGTTGCGCACCACAGGGATAGGATGCAAGAGGAACTGGCAGACATGTGACAACTCCTCAAGAAAATCAGGGAAGCACAGATAGACAACAGCAAGGGAACAAAACCATCAACATCGTAGATGGAGGAAAGAGTGGAAGTAGAAGAATGACATCTAGTCCACCCATTACCTCACCCGAATGCAACATTCCACATCACACCCAGTATGCTATGCATGGATGAGATTGTGGGGCAGACACCCCTGAAGGACTTAAGACAAATCAAACTGGTGTTGACGCGGATGCCAACCAAGGCACTACACAAGTTTCAAATTAGCATAAACCATGAGGTATAGTATCATGCACACAAAGACTTAGTCAAATTGTAGCGAGCAACAGAGAAGCGGGACGTGCTGGAAATTGTTTATGAGCAGGCTAAATCTTAGACCCAGGAGGAAAGGGAGCGCATACAAGGATTGGAGGAGAAAGTGGCAGGAACTTACGAGAAGATTCCACAGGCCACGCAAAGAGATGAAATCACAACATCAGAAAATATTAATCGGATTGCGCAGGAAATCGATCAATATCAGAAGGAGATCAAGAATCTCCGAGAACATCTCATACCAACCATTCCACTACCAATGAAGGAGCAAAGGAAGTAGGAAGCAACATTTTAGCTGCACGAGATAGAGCAGCAGGTCAGCACAGCAACTGACTTGTTCTATAAAGCAGTGCAATTGTGGACGAAGTTAGAGGAGGATAAACAGGTCCAAAAGTGGGACAAGGAAGAAGAATAGATCAATGCAGAAATCCAAGACCTAAAGCAGAGGCAGAAGACAATGTCGATCACAGAACATGTCAAAGGGGTGTAGGACATGAAGAGATTGCAAGCAGAGCTAACTACTGTGCAAACACAGAAATAGGAGCGTCAGGCTCAAATGGAACCATTGCAGGAGCAGGTAGAAGAAGTCTTGGGACAAGTAGAGGAAGCCAAGGCACAGATAGCACAAACCCAGGCAGAGTGTATGGATTTTATCAATGACAAAATTGCAATCCAAATAGTGGACACACTTAAGGAGAAGACTGCACAGGCGCAGACACGGGCAACAGAGCTCAAGGAAAAGTTCCATGCGATCACCAAGGAGATCAAGGAACCACACAAAGGTTAGGTGGATCGGGACGAGCCACATGTTAGTGTTGAGGGCCTATTGCAGGCAGGCCAAAGTGGAAAAGAAAGGTGTTTTGGGGAAAGAAAGCATGCACGAGAAAAGCAACAACTGGAAGGAAGAACAACATGCATGCATGCGAGGGAAGACCTAACAACGGTAGGGTTAGGGTTTTGGTAAGGTATTGTAAACGGCCAAAGATCCAGAAATGTATAAATATAGATACTTAGGTATCAAAATGGTTTGGTTTTTGGTTCAGATATACACTTAGGTATCGTTGGGATTATTGTTGCTGTTTTGGTTATGCATGAGTTGATGCGATATGTGATATCTTGTTGTATGATCTATTTTGTATAAGTTGTTGATCTAGAGAGGACAAAGGAGGGTAGATCTTGAGGGTTAAATTGCAGGCTGGGGATCCTGATGTGATCTAGTCCACCTCATACAGATCTCACCCAATTGAGAAGAGTTGTAAGTGTGCGGCGTTGTAGATGCGGAAATACTATAATAAAAGAGTTGAGAGCCAAATCTTTGTGGGTGTAGCCCAGGAGGGGGTGAACCACGGTAACATCTGTGTTATGTGATGAATGTATGCATATCTTTATTGTCTCTAGTATTTATTATTATGTTGAAGGAATGAGTTGTTATATTGCATGTTTAAGTATTGTTGCGATATTGAGAGAATACGTTGTTGGATTTACTGCATAGTCGTGAATAACGGTATGTTTTCATTTACAAGTTATAATAATGGTTCAATATATAGCTCTCTTATATCACACTCAATTCTAGGATGTAAACACCTAAGTCTTACAACCACCCATTAAAGCTATCTCGGGTGAGATTGCGCAGTGCATTATGTGTGTTGTGTTGCCTTCTGGTTTACTAGGAGGGTTGATAGTTTTAGAGGCTTTGTTGGAAACCTGAACAGACATGAACCCTGGGTCAATAAACTCAGATAGTATAGAAGAATAGTAACCAAAAACATCCTTTGTGACAAAGACGCATGACGATATTGGACTATATAAAGGATTTGTTGGATGAAACTCATCATTTTTTTTAGACTAGCCTACATGTTAGTCACAACATTATGTGTAGATGGTACAATGGTATGTGGTTTTCATGGAGGGTGAGGATTTTTTAAGGGAGAATTTCCCTTTGATCAACAATGGTAATATTAAGGATATACATATTGGGTAAGGAAGATATGGGTCTTAAAAGTGTATTTAGTATGCATATATGCAGTGAGGGCTTCAAAAAAGGTGATATTTTCCATCCTCCTTCTCTGGTAGTTACTTCATCCTTTCTAAAAACTACAAATCATGCACAGGGTCCATAATCTACTCTAACCCTTATTTCATAGGTGGAGGATCCAATGGTAAGTATTTGTCTCCTTTTGGTTGGGTGTGGGGGAGTTGGGGTTTCAGGTTGATTCAGATTTATTCCATGAGCCTAACCAAAGGCCAATTGAAGTGGAAGAGGTGCCAAAGTCTTCTTCAAGGCATATTGTATTGAAGAGGCGGGGGGGAACGAAGCAATGGTGAGCCTTTTCTACATAGAAGTAACATGTGTATGTGAGAGAAGGGGAGTTCCATCATTTTGGTAATGGGGGTGGATATAAGGATGTGTCAAATTGTAGGGTTAACTCAAACTAGGCATGAGAATTGATTTTAGGTTATCGGCCTTATTTTCACCTCCTTGCCAAAGAATGGAAAGCCTTTATTTTTAAGGATTATGGGGATGTGGATAATATTCTTGGGAAAATTTGGCATTGGGATTTGACCCCATTATTAAGAGATGATATTAATGCTTTGGTGCTAAACTGGATAAATCCTTCATTCTTCCAATTTGGGTAAAACTCCCTAATTTACCCTTGGAATGTTGGTGCATGGAAGTGTTTAAGGAGATAAAGAAACCATTGGTGCAATCATGGAGGCGGATATGAGTTTCATTGAGATGGATCGTAACCATTGGTCAAATACTAGTTGGATTGGATTTGAGGGAGGGATAAGCTACGAATATGATTATCAAATGAGGTCCTATCTCTCATTCTCAAATTCTAGATTATTCTAGTATGCCCTTTAGATATGTTAGATGCCATAGACATGGACACCTAGTGGTTGATTGTGATATTAAGATTCATAAGAAGGTATTGATAAAAAAAGGGTGTTACCAAAGCTAGAGAGGCAATCAAAAAATCAATTGTAGGACTTCTAAGGAAGTTGGAATGGCTTAGGTGGATAAGGTTTACTATCAAAGTCTGTGGAGGAGGCATTGAAGAATGGTGGAGAAGCTCAAAAGGTAAACGAAAATCAAAATCCCTCTAACCCAAATTTCATCCAATGCCAAGGGAATGTCTCCAAAGGATTCGATGTAAAGCCTCTACATCGACATGATTTCATAATATCGGGTACACTGAGCCTTGATCCTTCTATAGTTTATTCTAAAAAATGGTTAATTTAGGGGTTGAGAAGGAGTTGGATTAGAGTTCGAGTAAGAAAAGTACCTCAATTATGAGTCTCGTGGATGTAAATAATGATGAGGTTTTTTATCCCCTCCCATGGTTAAGGAGAATCCATTTGAGAGGGAAAATAAGATATATGTCGTATCAACTATCCCAAAATGTAATAGCTTGTTAAATATCTCATGTTCATCTTTGGAGAGTGTTTGGGGGTGGGGGTTGGAGGGTTCATATAGGTGTTTCTTTAGGCCTAGATGATTTGGGCTAAATGTTGTAGAATAGGGGGTGGAGGGTGTTTGTTGGTAAATAGATTCTTATTGGTGAGGTTGTTAGAGCATCATGTACCAATAGGAAATGTGCACTATGATATTAAGATTGTTGAATATGAGAGGGTTAGGAAATCTCTCGAAGAAACAAGCCCTCCATATCCTAGTTGAATTGCACAAGTTGGATACTCTTTTGTTGTAGGAGACAAAGGGTGATGGTAAAAAATGTGTTAGTGAGCTAGCTAAGATTCTAAAAGATTGGGATTTTCGTTATCTAGAGTCTATATGTCGTTCAAGGGGATTGATTTCAGAGAGGAAAATAAGTTTTTGTACTAACTTCTTCTCCTTTGATTCGGGTCTAGGTGTAGTTCTGTATCCCCAAGAGATCGGTGAAGTGATCATAGTTATAGACATATATGGGTCATATGTACATTGAGTTGCCTATCGAGATAATATATTTTCTAGAAGTTTTCTCAAATAAAGGTTTCTTATTGTTGTTGGTGATTTGAATTTCTCCTTAGTGAGGGCAGAGATAGAGGGTTCAATTGAAAATGTAGATGTATTTTCCACGTATTTTGTGACACAATTGGACGACATTGAACCAGTGAAGTTGAATGCCACCTGGAGGAATATGTGAATTGGAGAAGAAAGAATAGTTAAACGTATCAATCACTTCTTGGTGAATGATTCTTTTATAGAGGATGTAATAAGAATTAGATAGTGGTTTGGTTTGAGTGGAGAGTATAATCATGTACCTATTTTTATGGAGATTACAAAAGCTCGATTAAAAAGACCCCAATGTATTTAAATTTAATTCAAATTGACCAAGGGAGGATGACTATGTATCAATGATAAAGGAATCATGGACACATTTTGATGAGCCTTCTTGAGAATCAACAACATTATAGTTTGTAAAGAATCTAAAGAGTATCAAGCAAATATTAGTAGAATGGGCTCACAAGAAAAGATCAAAGGATGATCAGATGTTAGTGGATGTGGAAGCTCGATTGGAGGATTTGTATAATATGGAGTAGACAGGTTTCCTAATGAAGTTTTAAAAAAATAAGCAAAGGTTTTGGAGCAAAAGAGGAGAAGAATATTGGTAGATAAAGAGACAACTTGGAAGCTCAAGAGTTGGGCCTTAGTTGGCCAAGGGAGATGATAATACAAAATGTTTTCAAAAGTTTTCAAATCATCAAAAGAATGTGAATACGATTTGATAGATGCCAAAAGCATGATGGATCTTTAACCTCTAGTTTTGAGGACATTAATCATTTCGATGTGGGTTATTTTAAGAATATATATAAAGAAGAAAAGTGACAATAGTTGAGGTAGTTAAGATAATCATATTCTTTCTAAGCTTTGTGAATGAAAAGGAAAATTAGAGACTATTAGAAGACATGTATAAGGATGAACTATAATGCTTTTACATAGCTTTCAAAATTATAAGAGTCTCGAGCAATATGGGTGGCTTGTAGAATTCTTTTTGGGTTTTTATGGGACTCTGAAGGAAGACTTAATGAAGGTTATTAATGAAACGAGAGTATCTAGAAGCATATTAGCTCACTTCAACTCTACTTGCATTGCTTTAATTCCAAAGGTTGATATTCTTGCTTCTTTTATCCATACAAACCCATGTCTTTATATAATTGCTTTTATAAAATCATATAAAAAAAATTTTATTTGAGAACTAAATAATTGTTATCAAAATCCATCTCAAACGAACAATTTGGTTTCTGGTCAAGCAATTAGATTCATGAACCTATAAGGATAGTGCAAGAGGAACCACATACAATAAAAACAAAAATGCTTTCTTCAATAGTTATAAAGTTACATCTATCTAGAGTTTATGATAAGCCAAGTTGGATGTAGTTGAAGATGATGTTGATCCATCTAGGCTTTATGATGTTGATCCATCTAGGCTTGGTCTATCTATCTAGAGTTTATGATAAGCCAAGTTGGGTGTAGTTGAAGATGATGTCGATCCATGTAGTTGAAGATGATGTTGATCCATCTAGAGTTTATGATAAGCAAAGTTACATTTTGTAAATTGGGAATCCATCCTTCCTACGTCCTTAGGGAGAGGAGGAAGGACCGTATCCATCCTTCCTACGTTCGTGTGACATATGTTTCATGTCACATAAGATTTTTTTTGACACGTGTGATATATGATGAAGTCAACATCATCTAGTCAATATCATGTAGTTGAAAAAAGATTTAAATGAAAAATGTTTTTTATTTTTTACTTTGAGATTTTACTTATCATGATATGGTAAGCACACTCCAATTAGCTTAGAACATTGGATGTTTATTCAATGTTGAGTATACTTCATATTGGCATGATATTCACAAGTATGTATAGTCATGCTTGCCTTGCATACGTAATGATGATGATGGTACTTTTTCCCGTTAAATACTCTAAGGGGGAGTTGAAGTTTAATTGGGAAATATTATTATTTTTAAATTAATTAATGAAATTAGTGGTAATATTTTAAGCATTGTTTGAGTGGGCTTAGTAATTAAATATTTGTTTTTTTTATTCAATTCATGTGTTTGAATATGGTGTGGGGTTAGGGTATGTATACTTTTATAAAGTAAATAATAAAATTCTTGTGTGGAGAGGGTCTCTTGTCTCACAAATAAGGGGATCTCTGTGATCCTAAAATGAAATTGTTGTTGTTGTTGTTGTTATATAAGATGTATTGTTTAAATTGTTTTAGATACAACAACATACAGACATGATTGGGATTGTTCTTTTAAAGTACATTGGGTCAATGGGCTCATGGTTTAATGGTGAAGATGGTGACATGTTACACCGTTTACCATGAATCAATTTCCTTGAGGTACTAATAAGTAATTAAGTTCACATACATCAAGTTGGTGTATGGCTAAGTTGTGACCTTAAAATTATATGATAATGATGATGATGATGCATTGTTTTAATTGTTATAGATATAACAACATGTAGATGTGATTGACATTGTTATTTCACTGTATAATGGCTCAATGGATCATCATTTAGTGGTGAAGATGATGGCATGCCAAATTATTTGTCAAGGTTCAATTTCCTTGAGATGTGAATAAGTGATTAGGGTTATGTACAAATCCTTACGTACTTTGACAAAATAATATTCTTATCACAATTTAACAAAGTAGAAGTACTTGTGTTTTAAAATGGTTTACGCCTTCATAATTGTTTCATTTGCACAAGCTTCAAGCGAGCCACTTATGATGCATGACCTCTTTGAACCCGTTGTAATTCTTTTATTAAATTTAAATAAAACAATTTCAAAAATAATAAACTAACTTTTAAAGGGCATTTCTAATAAAGAAAAGTTGGGTTCCTTATTAAAGTATTTATCAATAAAAACTAGCCAACAATAGATATATTATTCCCCTTGATCAAAACTAACCAAGATCCCCAACCTCCTTGCTCGACCAAGTGAGCATTCACCACTCAACTCTCAGTAAATTACAATGGAGTACCACCAACCTTTTAAAGGCTTTCATTACATGTAATCCATGGGCTCTAAAACCACAGGTTACCAAAACCATGTGCCTAAAACCGACATTGTTGACCTAACAACTTTGACTCTTTCATTGAATCAAATTTATCCTAACACTAACAATGAGTTAAAGATTCGTAAAAACTCTTCTTATTAATAAAAACTAGTAATGTATTTATTAATAAAAATGGTATTGATTTCTTGATTTTATTATCGAGTGTTGTTTATTTCTCCAATTTGCCATAGATTTTCTTTGTTCTTTACTTGTCTCAGCCAACATCGGCCTTTGTCATTCACGTATGATGCAAGGGCTACCCCCGAAAGATCCGGAAGGTTACCTCCCTTTGCTTCCTAACTCACCAGAAGGCTCTCCTAAGGGAGTAGTCAATAACGAAGTAGCTTCTGAGGTTGGAAGCACACACTCTTTGGAAGGATTTCAAATTATTTTGGACTCCTTAGAGGCTTTTCGACTTCCCCCAAATCTGTTATTGAGTATTATACAAGACGCACATTTTCTCTAGATGAATTCATCAGGAGAAATTGTTGTTGTTGAGAATATTGGAGTACCTACTGGACCTAACGCGGGGTCTGGAATAAATGATCCACTTTTTCCAAGTGAATCATTTAAAACCCCAGCTCACATTGTTGGAGTTGTTAATCCTAGGTTCATCCCTTTAACGATACGTGATATTTACAGCAACCTAGGAGCGAGTCTTGATCAACCTATGGCATCGCAAATTCCTGAGACGTTTGTTACCTATACGGTGCCTTTAGACCATTTTACTAGTACTACCAGTAGTGTCACCGTTATTTTAGACCAATTGTTGGTTGGTTCTCACTCGATTCTTCCTCTCCATATGGTCGATTCTATTATGGTCCCACGGGCTACCACGGTTTATACCAGGAATGTGGTTATCACTCAAGCTCTTATTAGAACACAACTTCCACCTAGACCAAATCTGTCACTTCCCCCTAGGTATAATGCTTTGGATCCTTCCATTGCTATCCCTGCCCAGAATCCATCTAGAGGGTTTGGCCTGTTTGTTAATCCTAGGTATAATGTTGTGAGTCAGTTTGTTCCTACACCTACCCAAGTTCTCTTCAGAGGGCCTTACTTTCCTCCTCCTCCTTTGTTAGGAGGATCTAATCGTTATGGCCCTAGTGGCCCCAATCCAGTTTGGGGCACCAATCAGTATGTCACTTATGGTTTCCAGATTCATGTTGGAGGTCAACCTCAAGTTGGGGGGTGACCTCAATTTGGGGGACAACCTCAAATTGGGGGACAACCTCAACTTGGGGGGCAACCTCAAGTTGGATTTCATAACCCAATTTATGGACAACATGTACCTGTGGTACAATCTCAACCTTGGAATCTTCCTTTCCAAGGAAATTTGCAACCGTCTGGGGGGAAACATCCTCAAGTTAATTCTTTTGTACCCCCTAACCTCGGTCAGTCGTATCCAGGTTCTCTGAATCCCACTTGGGGTCAAAAATTTCAATCTAATGTTCCTTTCCAAGGGGGCATACCTAATCAACCCAACCCTGTGGGCTATCTGCCTCAAAATCCTCCACAACCAAATATGTCAGGATTGTCTAATTATTTTCAGATTGCTTATGGTCCTATTGGTACACCTACGGGACTTCCCCCTTAGAACTACTAGTTTCCTCAAGTGAACAGACAATTTCCCTTTCTTACCACTTTGGATTTGCCTGATTTGTCTAGGATTTTGAATGATCCTATTTTACATTCTCCTTATTGGCCCGTCATACCGGACAAGTTACCATCTGACATTCCTAAGTTTGACCATTGAGTGAGTGAAGACCGGAATAATCATGTTATGAATTTCCATGTTTGGTGTTCGTCCAACTCGTTGATGGACGATTCCATAATATTACGACTTTTCCAACGAACTCTCATGGGTTTGGAAGCAAAATGGTACATCGAGTTACCACGAGGTTTATTTAATGACTTTAAAACCATAGCCATGGCCTTTTTGACACATTACTAGCTGCCAATTCGATACGAGACGGGAACCGAAATTTTAAGTTATTTTAAACAATCCTCGTCCACTCATATTTCTGATCACATTCATGAGTGGAGGAGGAGAAGACGTTTGATCAAAGTTCCTCTTCCTGATCAACTATTCACTGAGTGGTTTACCAAATCACTCATTGGACCTATTGCTCGTGATGTTTCCATGGGTGGTGTTGTCACTGAAGAGCAGGTGATTAGTCGTGCTCAGTATCTAGATCTCGTTTATTCGCAAATGGGAACACTTTACTATTTGATCCTTGATGCTCCTCGTCCTTCCACAACTCCTACTCTGACACCTCCAGCAGCTTCTCATGTTGTTGATGGTGTGATTGCCACCTTTCATGCTAAGACTTAGTCTGCACACGCCAGTCACTGATCCCAAATCCATTGCTTCTAATGTACAAAATTCTCCTACTCCTACTCCTTCCACCGGTAAGACTTCTGAAGTTTATTCGGTTCAATCCACACCTACCGGGAAGAATCAAAATAAAAAGAAAGGGAAGGGTAATAATAAGGAGGAGAAAAATAACAATCAACAATATGACAAAGCCAAAACGCAAATCGCTGATGAGAAAGATAAATGTAAACCTCGTTGCCCTTGCCTTATTTGTGGTGATGATCATTACATGAAAGATTGTCCACGACACGCTGAGTTATTAAGTTCCTCCAAGGGACCGGGAAGCCTTCTACACCTATCGTTTTGTCACAACATTTCCCTTCTCAACAGCAGGCCCAATTGGTCATCCGTGACCAAGCTTCTCCTTCTACCTCCTCTTATGTCCTTATGTGTACTAGTGAATCTAAAAAGAACAAATCTATCATCACAACTCGAGCCAAAGATTACTCTTTGTCGAAGGAGAAAGTTGATGATATACCACCTTCGTTGGTTCAACCTTCTCCCCCAAATTCACCTCCAAACGGTCCTCTTCATATCGAACGACCAGGTCTCAATACAGTTCGTTTTCCTCCTCCCAAGGGCGTTGTTTGAAAGTCTGCATTTAATCCCCATGCACGTGCTACCCAAAACTACAGTATTGTAGAAGACCTTGTGCAAGCACCCTCTGCGATGTCAGCTCTCAAAGTCCTTCAAAGTTGTCCTACTCAATGAAAGGCACTGTTAAAGTCCATTGTTGGAATTGATCCTATGGATACTAATTTGATAATATTTGACTTGGAAGATCATATTCCAAGGCTTCCTCCTCAGTTAGCATTTTATATCCAAGTTGTTGTTGAAAACAAGAATATATGTAGAACCGTTATTGATGAAGGAGCCTTGACTTGTGTTATGTTTGTTACTTGTTGGAAATCCATCGGCTCTCCTACCCTCACCGAGTCACACAATACACTTAAGGCCTTCAATGATACAAGTTTTAAACCTTACGATGTTCTTCCCTCCTTGTCGATTATGTTGGAAGGTAAGTCGATCAATGTTGAGGTTGAGGTCTTCGATGCACCTCTTGATTATAACCTTTTACTTGGCTATAGCTGGATTGATTCCATGCACGCAATTGTTGTTGAAGGAAAATCTCCCTGCGGACAGGTAGATCTCCTCAAAGAGATAGACTCTTAACTCTAAGACAGAAAGTGCTTATCATGGTCACTAACTTCCTTTTAGATCTAGGTAGACTAGTGTGTGATGAAGAAGGAGAAAAGAAGTACCTTTTACCAGCGTTTGTCCCTGAATGCTCCGAGTTGAGCTCCAATCTTTCGCTCCTCGATAAGCCCTATAGACAAACAAAGTACGACCACTTCCTACCCTATCAAGATTAGTCCGAAATAGGTCTATCTAATAAAGAGAAAAATTCATGTGAGATTGAACACGAATTAGAAAGAAACATGCCAAGTGAATTATATTAGTGAGGACAAACCATTGCTTACAGTCGTAGATGGAATGCGACAGTTCTGCCAAGTCCTCCTTGTCTAACCCTTGCTCAAAAGATCCACGATCCGAATGATGATAGCTTCATCGATTTCTCCCTATGAGATCATAGGTCTCTTGCTTCCAAAATATCTTTGTTCCAGCACCACTTATAAGATCATAAGTTTGGTGTCATTCTCCCTTTCTCGTCCCCTTTCACCATTAGAAAGCTTGCTTATATAGCCTTGGAGAGGCTTTAACCACTGGAGATATCCTTGGGGAAGTTGAGGATTTGCCTCCTTCAGTTGAGGATCTGCCCTAAGATCATGGCTGGACTAAGGATTCGAATCCAACTGCCTTTCAAGAATGAAAAGATCCTTCCCCCATTCATCTCAACAACTCAACTGCTGCCCAGAATAGGTAGCGCTCCCTCAAAAGGGCCATTCGAGCACTACAACACTCCCCAGTAGGCTTAAAGGGGGCGTCAGCGCTCCTAAAGACACCAACGCTCCCTCAAAAGGGCCAAAGGAGCTTTATAACAGTCCCAGATAGTATAAGGGGGAGTGCCAGCGCTCCCCGAAGAGGTATAGGGGAGCGCTCTCCTTCAAAAGCTTAGTTTTTTAGTGTTTTCAGATGGCAAAAGGTTCATGAGCCTGCTGACTCATTTCTCCTCTTCCAAATGAAATTTTTGAGGTGTTTCAGGTGTCTTTCTCATGTCATTATAGGAACAACATAGGCATCATGGCAGTATGTTTCCCTGACACTTGAGACACTTGTGAGAAAAATGTGACACTTGCGACACTTGTAATGATGACACTTGCGACACTATCAAGGTGAGTAATTTTGACGTGTAACAGATTGCCCCCCAAAGTATGAAGTTAGAAGACAGGAACTGATAACTGAAATTCTTTGTAGACTTTCAAGCAAGGGTATAGATGCAGAGAACCTGACAAAAGCTTCACACAAACACCCAACAAATATTATGACATGTTTCAAACCCAAGGCAGGCATACCTATGCTTCGGTGATCAAGACTTGCAAGATATGGCCTCCATAAAATACACTTAGGATCCATAATTGTATTGATAAAAAGGTATAGCCACCGAGGATATAGTGTGGATATATACTCTAAGGACCTGAACTGATTGTAGCCACGAAGAATACACAGTGGATCTACGAGATGACAAGACATAGCCACGACCAATACAAACTGGATCTATGTCACAGTATATGTGTCATTGTTCAATAGAAACTCCATCGCAACCTGGGAAAAGTACATATCAAAGTGATCACTCAACCCAGGGTCTTCTTACCGATCCTGATGTAGTATGAATCTAACCATGTGAATAGATGTCCTGATGTCGAACATGGCAGAAACCACTTGATTACCGGTCAATGATGTAAACCATTAACAAGCATGAGGGAGATCACCATTAATGTCAATGATTCCCAAGGTACCCTAATACATTCCAACGAATGTGAATGGATGAGCTAGAGTCGAACATCCGTGGAATCATCCAATCAGAGGTCAGTGATGTAAACCTACTGTCGAATGTGAGGAGGCCTGCCATTGAGGCATGCAGGTCCCAAAGTACTAACTGGTTTCTAAGTCTAGTTCTCGGATGATGTGTTGAAGTCGACATGAATAGACTCATCGAAGGAGGGCCTTGATGTATCCCCCATCAACGACACAAAACGAACATAGAGATGTAATTGGTAGATCAAATGAACATGGACTGACACGGGTATTGAGGCAAGATATTTGTGATGGTTGACTCTCGAGGCGGATACTTCCCTTGAACACTGAGGCACAACAGCAGAAACATGACATGGACCAAAACTTGATGATGTTGTGGATGTTGTGACTTATGTCAGGTGACCCAAAGGAGTGAAAGAAACTCAAAGGATTGGCTCAGTGCAGAGGTTCAGCGGATTATAATGCGTGAAAAGACACAGTGCCATGTTCAAGGGCAACTCTAAGAGTTACTTGGTAATGTTCTCAAGAGACTGCTTGGCTTGCTTCTTTCAAATTTTCCCCCATCCAGATAGACGAGTACCTCTTTTTTATTTAACGAGCTCGAGGAGGATAACACATGCTCGATAAAACTCACCTTCGGTAAGTTCCTCTTCCTTTGTTTAACGAACTGGAAGAAGTAAGGGTTTGGTCCCATATGGGCCTGTCGATGTTTTGTTTAGCGAGTCCAAAGACAGAAAACTCGAAGGTTTTTCATGATTATAGAGTCTAGAAAAACACTTAAAAGAGAACTCTCTCATTTCATTTTTCGTAAAGTAGTCTGATGAGACCGAAAAAGAGATAAACTATCGCTCAACGGACGTTTTTTTCAAATACTTTAACGAGCGTGAAGAGAACAAGGTCGCTCAGTAATATTTTCATGTTTAGAGAGTCTGAAAATGACTTAAAGATGACTCCAATGTTGTCCTTTTTCATAATGTTAGTCTCGCGAGGCCAAAAAAGAGATAAATTATCACTCGAAAGACGCCCTTTCAAACCTTTTAATGAGTGGGAAAGGAAGCAAAATCACTCGGCAATCTTTTCATGTCTAGAGAGTCTGAAAAGAGCTTAAAGGAGACTCCAGGGGGTTCCTTTTTCGTGTATCCATACAGGTCCGAAAAAGAGATAAAAGTCTACCCGGATGCATTTTCATGTATTTATGAGCACGAGAAAGAACAAAGACTAAGCTCGGTATGCCCCCAGCTTGAAAGCTGGTGGCTTAGCTCCAGAATGATTAGCAAAGGCTAGAGACATGCCCTCCAAGCTTTGATTCATTCACCGAAGGATAAGGGTGGATGAAAAGAAGGTTCAGGAAAGGTGATTGTTTCATTTTTTAATGAGCTTGACACAGGAAAAGAACTAGGCTTAGGACCTCTATTTCATTTTTTAACGAGCTTGTCGCAGAGAAGAGAAACTATGCTCATGGTTGCTTCTTGATCATGGCTTCCGAGAGGATAATGCTCTGGAAGGGTACCACGTCAAGGGACAAAACTCGATCATGGATTCCAAGAGATCTTCGTCGGATGGAAGAGAATCACTCTGGAAGGAACACATGTTGAGGGTTGTGATAGGGGTAAGGAGATCAGGCTCCAATAACCCTACCGAAGAAATCACCATGTCCACTATCGGATCCAAATCATCGAAAGTTGAGGTCATGGGAGACAATGCCACATAATTGACATGCGGCGGGGGTGATACTATTTGCATATAAGAACCACTTAGGGAGGTAACCCAATCGGGGCTGATGAATGAAAGTTGATCAATAGTCACAATTCTTCCATCGTAAGGGAAAGATATCACACGAAAAAGGGTGGATACAAGAGATTTCATAGCATAGACATAATCCCACCCAAGGAGTAAAGTGAAATCCAAGGGGTCTCGGACTACCACGACATCGATAAAGACAGTTTTCCCTCCCAAAGTTACAGGAAACTAAGGAAGGATCCCTAAAGGTTGACTAGTTCTTATGTTAAAAGCTAACAGATTCTGTGTAACCGGTGCAAGCTGCGGACAACCCAAAGCGTACCAAGCAACATAAGACAAAATACTAACGGATGCACCTTCATCTATCAGCGTTTGAGGAACGTCCTGACCATGAACCTGTACTGTAATCTGGAAAGGAATGTGGTAGGGAAGACGAGGTCTAGTTAGCACACCCCAATCAAAAAGGATGGCCTCATTACTTGGAGGGGGTTTCGCAGGAGAAGGAAGAATCCCCCCCGGTCCGGTAGAGCCTGTATTAACGAGAAAAACATGGGCAGTATCGGGTTTACTCTCTATAAGGGGAGTAGGATCGACCGATGATTGGATCGGATCAACCAATGGTGGACTTGGATAGACCACTTTAGCACTCTTCATAGGAAGAGTGGGACTGACCGAGGAAGGGACTCGATCAGTCACTTTGACATTCCTCAATGGAGGAATGGGATCGACCGATGGCAGAACCGAATCGACCACTTGAGTTTCATTCGCCAAGGGAAGAATGGGGTCGACGGGTGGAAACGGATCGACCGCTTTGGTGTCACTGTCTAACGAGAGAGTGGGATTGACCGAGGATGAAAACAGATCGACCACTTTGGTGTCACTCTTTTGATGAAGAGCGGGGTTGATCGATGACGGAACTGGATCAGCTACTTGGGTTCGTGGTTCAATCGAGGAGGAAACCAGATTGACCACCTGATCAACCGGACTGACCGGCGATGGAACCAGATTGACCAGTCCATCAACCAATGAAGGGTCAGAGGAAAGCTGACGATAACCTTTTGGAAGTTGAAGTATTTCCAAAAGAAAAGAAGCCTCATCCATGCGAGGACAAAAGTGAGAGTAATGATTACCTTTACATAACATGCAAGGGAACTTGATAGTTTTCTTCTTCTTACCAACCTGAACATCACTAGTTGATGGGTTATCATCGACATGACCGACAGAGGCTGATGACGTGGAGGACCACATTTCTAAGACCTAGGTAAGACTGGGGCAATCCCTCAGAAAGTGGTCACCCTTACNCAAGGGAATTTGGGTTTTGGATTCTTTATTTTAATCTTGTTGACCTCATCAACACTCCCAGTACTATTAACAGTAACTGGTTGCTTAGAGCCAACATCTAATGTTGTTGGGGCCTTTTGCTTTTCGGTTTCTTCTTCTTCTTCTCTTTCTGTTTCTTCTTCTTCTTATCAACCTGACTACTTGCTTTAGAGCTTTCACTAGGTGAAGAAGGAGAAATGGAAGTAGACTTAATGGATGAAGAAGGCGAAAATTTGACATGAGGTTGATGTGTGGGTGGTGTATTGACATCCAAAGTATTAGGTGCAACTGAAACATTGGGAGGATTCGGGATCACCGGAGTGGGGAACAACCAAACTGGTAATCCAATAGTGAGTCCCGGAAGACTCAG